>JAYMGJ010000281.1:0-237288 GCA_037178675.1 Scleroderma bovista
AATCCCTCGACCTGGGAGAAGCCTTTTGCTACTAAGCGGGCTTTCTTGTGGCCATCTGACTTTACGTCGAAGACCCATCAATTCTTTATGACCTTCCGGTCTCGGGGACGGTCAACTAGCTCAAAGACTTTGCGCTTTCGCAGCACATCGAGCTCTTCTTGGCAAGCAAGTCGCCAGAGTTTCTGCTCAGCTTGGGGTAGGCGAGCAATGTCCTTATAGGACCAGTTGCGGACGCTCTCGTATTGAGGGTCGCGGGTTTTGAGAGCTTTGCCCATCAGATAACGGACTAGGTTTGCTCCCCCTTCCTCGCACATCTTTTGCACATCTTCCTCACTGGGCATTGCAGAGGTGTTGGGGAAACCACCAGGGATATGGTCTGGTGTGTCCAGTTGTGGGGGCCTAGGGGCCTCACCCACTGTTTCTCGCCATTGAGAGGCACTTTTGATATCCCGGAGTTGCTCGACGGGATGTCGCTGCTCACCATACATGTTACCGGGGCGCAATGGCGCTCTACATTCATGTTGGGGGCGGGCAGGGATATTCACTGTAGGAGGTCGCGGCACATTCTGGCGGCGTTCAGCTCGGCCAGGGCGCTGCGGTGCTGGAGGTGGTGGATTTCTCGCCGGTGAAGACGTTCTCAGTGCCGGTGGAGGCACTGGAGATGGCGTACAGGGAGGATTTATTTGACTAGGCTCTTCCTCAGGAGCCTGGGGTTCCTCGCGCTTTGGATTGTCATCCTGCGCTTGGGGATGTGGGTAGCCATGGTCGTGTTCCACATCATCATCACTGTCGGTATCATCAGGGGGATTCCCTGGTCGATCAGTGGCTGGTTTCGGATTTACCCTTCTGAAAGGGTTCTCGAGAGGTTCGCGCATGTTTTTGGGGCAGTGAGGGAAATGACGCTCGTCAAAGACGGTGTGGGCACCGGTAAACACTGCATTGGTGGAGCGCATAAACAAGAAGTTGCGCTCATTGCCAGGGGCAACACCGACATAAGTCATAAGCTCTGACTTGGGAGCCATCTTATTTGCTCTAGCCATTGCTGGGAGATATACAAATGCTCCACAGCCAAACACATGTAGGTGGTCGATGTTAGGCATCTCCCCCTTAAGCATTTCGTGGGGGGTGCGCCATCGCAGGTGAGCTACTGGAGTATGGTTGTAAATGTGGGTTGCGTGAGCGAACGCAAATTCCCACCAGGAGTCAGGAATGCAGGCTTGATGCCGCATAGACTCGGCTTTATCCATGAGAGTGCGCCCTAAACGCTCGGCGCAGCCATTCTGCATGGGGGTTCTTGGAGCACTTTGATATATTTTGATTCCTTTCTCAAGGAGTGCTCGATCAAACAGATCAGATTTGTATTCTCCGCCGGCATTGGACATCCATCCAATGACATGCGTATCATGTTGGACGCACACCATTTCGAGGAAATCTTTGGCAGCCGTAATCGCTGCAGCTTTAGAGCGAAGAGGCATAGTCCAGGCGTGAGAGGTATAGTTGTCGTAGAAGGTGATATCATATTTGAATTTCTGGTACGACGTAACCAGGAAGGATTTGAGATCAGAGTGCACCAGCTCAAAGGGCTTGGAAGCACGTCTTTCATTCTCTGGGAAAGCTCGATTGGGCATCTTGCCAAGAGCACATCCAGGGCAAACACAGTCCTCAGTAGGAAAGTGGATCTCCGGAAAGCACTGTGTATGCTTTTGCACGCGTCGGAGTACTTCCTTTGAGGGGTGCCCGAATCTCTGGTGCATAATGTCATAATCGACTTTCCTCACGGAGGCGATATAGTTAGATCTAATTATCGGGATAGATCTAATCCCGAAAATGATGTTGCGATTGTCTTATGGGTCTGGTCCAAACCATAGGCGTTCAGCTTTATGAATGAGGCTAATACCTCGCTTATCGCCAGTGACTTTGTAATTACACTGGAGCATTTTGCCCATAGAAATAAGGTGTGCAGTAGCGCCTGGCATATGGAGCACTTGGGTGAGTGTAATGACTTTCTCATCCCCAGAGTTGTGGTCTAGGCACCAGAGTAATACTGTGCCAATGCCAGCAATTAGTGCTACACCATTAGCCGTTTTGGTGTAGTGCGCTCGCTTTAGCGCATTATAGGAGGCGAAATCGCCTATGTCACCAGTGAAGTGGCGTGATGCGCCAGAGTCTAGGAGCCAGAAGGCACCAGATAGTTCGCTATCATCAACCATTTTTCCCTTACAGCCAGCACAGCATGCATTATTCAAACACAAACAAATATATGCATTACTCGAGACACAACACGACAAATTGTAGTTACTGCTTGCTATATACAGTGCCGGCATGAAGCGCACATGTAAAGGGAGCGTGTCAGTGTTGGTCAGCACATGTGCAGAAGGTACTTGCCTGAAGAGGCTGGCCTCTGTGCCCATCACCATTGATGTTGTGTTGTAGTGGTCGAGGACCATTGCATTGATCTTGTCAAACTCGTCATCGGCAAAGGGCTCATGGGCGAACGGTTCATCATCCCCAAGGGAGATGGCATCCTCCTCATACATCATGATGCACTCCTCAAGACGAGGGCGCTTCAGCAAGGAGGGACCCGCCTCGGGCTGGTCCAGGTTCACACTTGCCAACGACACAACTTGGTCGAGGGTGCGGATGGTCTGGCAGGAGGGCTCTACCCCCAAGCAGTGTGCCAAGTCGAAGGCCTTGATGGTATTTTCAAATGTGGGGGGGCTGTAGTGGGCAGCACCAGGAGTGTGAGCCAAAGCACGAGGGTCAATGGTGGGCTCTGGTCCATCGTAGTGGACGTAAGTAGCGAAGGCGGCTTGTTGGGCGTTCTTGCAGCAAGTGCGAGCCTTTTTGCTGCCATGTCGAGTGTGGCCTCCCTGTCCCTGGGCAGGAGTGTTTCCGCTTGCACAGACGTCCTTAACGTTGTCGAGGTTCGAGACTGCAACCTGGATCGAGGGGGCTAGGCACAAGGTGATGTTACCGAGTGCTCTTCCAGTGTTGTCGTCCCACTCCTTTCGGTCATCATGACCGGCAACGGGTTGCATCGTTGAATAAACATACCATTGGCCTTGTGCCTGAAGGTAGGCCTGCATAGAGGTGTGCCACTGCTGCCAGTTGGAGCCAGTGAACACAGGAACCATCTTGTCGAGAGCGCTGGACATGGTGATATGTTGGGAGTCAACGGAGTCAGCAAATGAATGCGACAATGGACAAGCAAGAAAAGAAGAAACACCTGAGTGCTAGTGAAAGCACTTCTGTCAACAGCTAACTCATGACTAGGTCATGCCAGTGCAAGTCGTCGACGATGTTCGCCATGGTTGGCGCAAGTCATCGACGAACTTCGCCTGTGGCAATACAGGTGCTCAAATAGGAGCTCACTGTCTGGTGCAAGTCATTGACCGACTTCGCCCTGTGGCTGTGCAGGGGCTCAGCTAGGAGCTCACTGTGGTCCACAGCGTCAAGCTAGTTAAAGCAATGCTCAGGGAGCTGGAGCGCTGTCTGGTGCATTGCTGCACACAGTGCGCTCACAGGGCTCATAACCTGTTGAAGCAATACCTATATATGTAGAGGAACTGCTACTCCAACTCACCTGTTGGGTGGAGTGCACAACCTGAGATGGTAGTGGTAGCTGGTTAAGAGCTGTTATATTATATAAGCGATGTCCGCTGTTTATATACAACAAATAGTGTGATGCATGACTGTGACGTGTGACGTGTGACATGTAACATCTACTCTAAAGAGGACTATTACTAAGTCTACACTAATATGGGTCGCAATCTTGTGCGCACTTCGTCGACGGTTTATGCCGGGTGCACGTGCAACTTCAACACCCAGCACCATGACAGTTATTCCCCCCACTTTATAGTGCTATTAGGAAGAAGAACCCTCTCTTGTTCTTTCCCAGAAGAGAGCTTGTCAAGGGAGCCCATGGTTGCGCTTCAGTGGCGCTAGAACACATGCACTATACCTTAGTGTATGCTGACCCCCCAAAAAGACCTCTGGACCCCTGGTACCCTTCTTGTGGCTGTTTTGTCTCGGATCAATCCCCCTATTAATCTCAGATCTTCCCCATTGTTGTCCCATCAACTTTCTGATGGTACACAGCCCCCCATCAAACTTCTTAGGCTGTGCATCAATGACTCCTTCTGCTGTGCAGTGACTCATCCCTTGCTTACTGATGCTCTCTTGTCATCAGTATTACTCTATCCCTTTCGCATTTTTGATATATTACTCAGCTGATGACTCACTCCCTTACCAATCAATCTTGTGATGCAGCTTACTCATTCCTTTACTCAGCAGCTTATTCATGCTTCCTATGCTTACTCATTCCTGCTTATCCCTTGCTTACTGATCACTTACAAACCCCTTACAAAGCTCTTACCAATCCTTGACAAATTCTGCTTACTCCCTTCTCTTTTTGTACTTTAATGCTGTGCCCCCCCATGTATTTAAACCCCTGGGCTCAGCCCAGTGAAAAAAAGACCCAATTGCACGAAATTATCCCTCTCTCAGACTCTCTCAGTCAGTATCCCCTCAGCTCTTTGAGTCTTGTAGGCTTCAGTGAAGGTCTAAAGACTCTGATATTCAAGTTTTATTCAATCTATTCAAGTCCAAGTATTTCTCTAGGCTCAAGCGGAGTCTAGCCTGTCTATCCTTCATATCCCATTGCTTCTGGACATCAGGAGCCCCCTTGCCCCTTTGCTGTACCAACCTCTAGGTGTAGTATTGCTGTTTCAGTCCCAGTCAACCCAATCCCCGCTTTGACACTTCCTAGGCTTTAGGAAGAGTCCAGACCCCTATCCCCTTCATCATCTATTGCTCCTGTACCCCAGGAGTATCCTGCATCATCGTCTGCATCACCCTGTTGGTGTAGATCCCCTTCCCCCCTCCTCAGCACATCCTCTCTGGACACCGTGGAGGTAAACCACCACTCACACATTTTCGTAGTCCTTTGTTGGTGTTGTGTTTGGGTTATTACTCTGACCCAAATCCACACTTTGACTCACACTGTGTGGGACGTCTGATTCAGATAAGATGGCAGAGCTAGGTGGAGTGGATGGTGAGCTCTGATCAGAGTGTGGAAAAACCAGGACTGTCTGAATGAGATGGATTGCGATTCTGGGTGGAGGGCAAGCTGAGGGTCGGGAGGAACTTACTGCATGCTGACTAAAGTGCTTGAACCTCATGTTGTAGCACATTGGAGTACATAGTGTGCAGTAACAAATTCAAAATTAAGCTATATACAATGTGGTGAAGAAGAGACAAATTGAAAGAGGATGGTGTAATAACATGGGCTACTCAATTCTTCCCTGAAGGACCACATCAGGAAACCCACAACTTTACTGAATGTCTGAAAACACCTGATGTTCTGATACTGTTTTGCTGATTTTGTCTGATCACTCTGATATTCTGTTGCTGCATATCTGACCATGCTGATTGTAGTATCTGCTGAGAGTTGGGACATCTGTGATTCTGATGGACCTGATACATCTGAACAGACACTATACCTGAACTCCTGTATACCTGACACATCTGAGCAGGCACTATACCTGACCTCCTGTATACCTGATACAACTGAATGAACACTATACCTGACTTTCTGTAACTCTGATAATACTAATATGCTGTATATCAGGAAAGCTGGTTGGATGAGGTACTGGATGACCAAAGGTCAGAATAGTAGACTGCTAGAATAGCAGCGGAGCTGTTTTTCTGATTGCTGATTTGCTGTCATCAGAAGAATCAGACAATCAGAGGAACTAGACAATCAGACAATCAGACAATCCACAAATCAGACAATCAGACAAATCAGGAAATCAGGAAATCAGACAACCAGGCAATCAGACAAATCAGAAAATCTGCAAATCAGACAATCAGACAAATCAGGAAATCCACAAATTGGACAATCAGAAGAATCTTCAATCAGAAAATCAGAAGAATCAGGCAATCAGACAAATCAGAGGATCAGAATAATTGACCCATAGTAAATTAGGATATCCAATGTTCAGTAGTTCATACCTACCAGATGGTCAGAATAGTAGGCCTGTAGTAAATTAGGATATCCAACTTTCAGTAGCTCATGCCTACCAGACAATCAGAATAGCATTACCTTTGTAAATTAGGATGTTTAGGTATTCCCTACTACTAGTTACTCAGTCTATCAGCAAGTCCATCAGGAAGATTACAGGTCTTTTAATTTGGCCTTAATTCTATTGATTTACTTGGCCATCTTGAGTTACTAGGTTAAGCAAGACAAATATATTTGCATTAGGTACACTAGGTATACAAGTAATCTACTGGATAAAATATGTTGCCATCAACAGTGGTGGCCATGCAGTCATTATCATCAGTCGGTTGCCGCCGTTGTCGTTGTCATCGATGTTGGTGGTGGTAGTCACCGTCGGTGTCGCTGCAGGTGGTGGTTGGTGTTGTCAGTGGTAGATTGTGGACGTGGTGAGGGGGTGCTTACCATTGAATAGGGTGATGACCCCCACTGTCGTCATCATCGTCACTGGGAGTGGTGATGGTTGATGCTGTCAGTGGTGGGCTGTAGATGATGTGATGCGGGTGCTTACCATTGACAGATTGGGGGTGGTTGTCATCATGTGGCCACAGCCGTCATCGTCGTTGTCGTCGCTGGGGGTGGTGGTTGATGTTGTGAGTGGTGGGCTGTAGATGACGTGGTGAGGGGGTGCTTACCGTGACGGCGTTGGGAATTGTTGTTGTCATTGTTGCAGGAGGTGGTCATGGTTGGCATCATCAGTGGTGGGCTGCGGACGGCGTGGTAAGGGGGTGCTTACCTGTGGTTGACGATTGACAGCGCTGGGGGTGGTCAGCGGTGTCATCGCCAGTGTGGGGTGTGGGCTGGAGGAACCTGAGACTTGGAAAATTTTGGTTGGAGTGTTGTGATTTGTAAGTCTGAGTCGATTGCTGACAACACTTCCAACTACTGCACTGACGACCACTCCCCATACCACAACGCGGCCGCCAGCACCACCCCCATCCATGATGACAACAACCATCCATGGCCACCCCCAGCAGTGTCAATGGTAAGCACCCTCTTACTACGTCGTCTGCAGCCCATCACTGACGACACCAACCACCACCATCTCACCAACGATGACAACAACAATGGCCCTGGCCACCACCACCATCCACAATGACGGCGGTGGCAGCCACAGCCATCCCCTCCAGTGACCATGACCACGACATGGTAGCCAGCACCACTCCCATTGGTGACGACAATGACAACTATCGCTAGCAACCATGACAACAATGATCGCCAATGCCATCAATGGTAAGCACCTCACCACGTCATCTACAGCCCACCACTCACAACATCAACCACCATCACCCCCAGCGATGACGACAATGATGGCTGTGGCCACACAATGATGACCACCCCCAACCCGTCAATGGTAAGCACCCCCATCACATCGTCTACAGCCCATCACTCACAACACCAACCACCACCACCCCCAGCGACGATGACGACGACGGCCGTGTCCATGGCCCTAGTCAATGGTAAGCGACCCCTCACCATGTCCACAACCCACCACTGACAATGCCAACCACCATCACCCGCAGCGAGGACAGAGATGATGATGACTGTGGCCACCATCCACGATGATGATGATACCATCTGTCCATGCAATATTAACACGGTGGGTCACCACCACCATCAATGTTGATGACCGACGGCAATCAACCCACCACTATCACCACTGATGACATGGCCACCACTGTTGATGGTGGCAACATATTTTATCCAGTAGATTACTTGTATACCTAGTGTACCTAATGCAAATATATTTGTCTTGCTTAACCTAGTAACTCAAGATGGCCAAGTAAATCAATAGAATTAAGGCCAAATTAAAAGACCTGTAATCTTCCTGATGGACTTGCTGATAGACTGAGTAACTAGTAGTAGGGAATACCTAAACATCCTAATTTACAAAGGTAATGCTATTCTGATTGTCTGGTAGGCATGAGCTACTGAAAGTTGGATATCCTAATTTACTACAGGCCTACTACATCAGCAAACTGGCCCTTTTGGTTAGCCGAAGCTCCAGCATTTTGGACACATTAGCCGAGCGCCAAGCCCAGCCCAACCCAGCCCAGGCCCACACAGGCTTACCCACACTGTCAACACCCACTACTTCCACCTACAGGCCAGGTAAGTGACTTGAGTCGCTGGTTACTACTAGGCTAGTACTGTACAAATACTGATTACTACTGCTATACTAATCATTGCACTCAGTGGCGAGACACCCAGTGGACACGACTCACAGACTCATTCCCACAGCGGATTCAATTGAGCTGCATGACTTCCACGACTGATAGTACACCCTGCCCTTGCGACATTGAACCTTTGGTCACAAAGAAGTTGACTCACAACAGTACTAATTTGCAACTAGCAGTACTAGTAGTGATACTAATATGATACGATGGAAGAAGTATAGTAGTACTATACAAATAATAGTACTCTGCTAATCTAAGACAACATCGAGAGCGGATGAAGTTGGTATACCTGCCACATGCTGGTAAGATAAATGCATTCAATTCATCAAAACAAAAATACCTACTAGCTTGAGCACGGGACAGCCAAGACTCTCGCATTGCATACTCCATTGCGACTGATTGGCCACTCTGCCTGATGGTCAGGCAGACCTGACCAACAAATTCATCCGCCGTATAAAGATCCTTCTCCGCCCGCTCGAGTAAGATGCGATTGAGCTGCAAGGTGATAGTGTTGCGGTGTACGATTTCATGGGCGAGATCCTTCCGTATGAGAGAGATCTGATGATCACTTTGAGCCACCTCTAATAAGAGGTAGGCTTCCATGCTACTGCATGGAGAGGGAACCAGGTGCACGTAGGATTCCACTCCCAGCTCAGACTGAAATTTACCATTAGAGTAGGGAGAACAGCATGTAACATGATCTACACACCTTTGAGTCTGAGGATTCAAGTGCATCAGCTTTGGCTGGTGATTTCCAAAGATGTTGGTGGTATTCTGGAGAAATCATTGTAGTGTGATAGGGTTCTGCAACCGGAGAGAAGTGAAAGACAGTGTTGTCAGACTCTCTACTGAGTTTCTGAAGGTGATCGTTGTCACGCACCAAACGTGTTTGGTACTGTGGACATGGAGAAAGTTAGCCGATGAAACTAATGCGAAGAACGCACACCCAAGATCTGTTGAAAGATTGTCCCGACTTGAGGGATACAGACAGCCCTCGCTATCCATATCACGCAAAGTCATGACTATCCTTATGCGAAGGATGAATACAAGCTTGTCATAGCCATCTATCGCACAAGAATGACTATCCTGGAGCAAGAGATGAATGCCATCGTCTGGCAGTCATCCCTCGCACAAGAACCGCCAAGAAGCAGAAGAATCCAAGGATTGGTGATCATTTCAGTATGAGAGAGGAATGCAACCTACTGCAGTCCAACTCCCATACCAGAACAACCAAAGAAGCAGAAGAAACGATAGAGAAACAAAGGAGAAAAGGAAGAATCATTTTCAGCACCCAAATGTCAAATTTAGGCGCCCAGTGCCGGCATTCCGATATTTTGAATAGCTCCGCCATTTTTGAAGCTATCAATCATGTGACTATACCATAATGGAGCCTAGACCGTGGTCTATCTGCCTTCAAGTTCCGACGTAAATCCGTTCATTTCCCACGGAGATATTCCACCCGCAATCCAGACACCCACTTCATCACTCACTATGGAGTCCGCATTTTCTCTGGAACGTTTCTCCGCTATTGCAGCAGACCTCAACTATGTCCTGCTCTTGGGACAGCCTCTCCCTGAGCTCCTGTGTACTGTCTGGTACATATCTTCCCAGCCTGCTCCCTCAGTCCCTCTTGTTCTCGGTCAGCGCATTCTCCTTGTCAGTCCCGCGTCACGCACATACTTTGGTCGTCTCAAGTCTATCGTTAGACTTGAAAATTCATACCTGGTCGTCTCTGTGTCTCCTGAGTCCTCTGCATATGGTCCTTTCATCCCAGAGTCCTGTCACATCCATCTCCCTCTATCATTCATCTCGCTTCCCTGGACACGTCGAATCCGCTACTTGCGATTCTCTTCCCTGCTATCCCGCAACAAACACGAATGAAACAGTGCTCTAGAACCCTTCTTAGGAGCCATAATAGAGTACAGAACCTTCCCCTTACTGCTCAAGGGAAGACTGCACTTCGGGAGCACCAAATTTCGCGTTTTTGCTCTACAGAAGCTCAATCCAAGGGATTTGTGACACTCTGTGACCAGCTGTGACTCTACTTGTCATTCCAGGCCCCCTGACACTGCTCTTCTGGTCGGATCAATTCTTTTATTATCCCCCAGCCACTCCCATCAGTGGCACTGCTTCAGAAGCTCATCTCCAGATCTAAAGTTCAATAAATCATAGGTTGTGCTTCCCTTCTTTCTGAGTCACACAGAGTCACTCTGGCTCACTCTGACTCACTCTGCTGCGCATTATTCATCCCCTCTTGGCATTACTAATCCCCATTACTCCCCTTACCAATCACTTACCAATCATCCTTCAAATCATGCTTATCATGCTGCTTATCAATTCATGACTCATGCCCCTATGATTCATATGCATTATGTCATCGCATATGCTCATTTAGCTTCGATCTACTCATCCCCTGCTTTCCCCCCCTCTCTTTTGGGCCCCATGCAATGATTTTTCCATATTCTTGGTTATACACCCCTTTTTACCTATGTTTTTGCTCTTTCCCTTGGCTCAGCAGCTTGTTCAGGCTCTCCCCATCGATGACTCAGCCTGATTACACTGCTTATCAATTGCTTACCAATTTCTTACCAATCTCTTACCAAGCACTTAGTCATTTGTGCTTACAGGGCCACAGCCCCTCCTGTATATAAACCAGCAGCCAAAGGCTGCAAGGAAGTGTCTGCTTCCCCCTCAATAAAGCGACCACATTCACTCTCCCTCACTGTCTATAAGCTCTATCTCTGTCTTTGGACTTGTAGGTCACTCAGTGCTGGCCTAAAGCTCCTATATTGCTGTTTATCAGATATATCTTGTATCTGATCATTTCTCTAGGCTCAAGTGCAGTCTAGCATCACTGTCCACTCTATCCCATCACTGTCCATCGCATTCTTGAAGCAGGAACTGTCCCCTTGCTTCCCCTCTGCTCCATCACTGCTGTTACACCCCTGTCATCAATCTATCATCGCTTTTCTATCCCAGGACTCTTCCTAACCACTGTGGTAGGCTGAAGAGGAGTCAATACCATCCCCAGTCGCATCTATTCCCCATCAGAAGCCCTTCCCTTCCCTCCTGCATCCTGCCTGAAGGCGTGCAGCACATCCCCCTGAGGAGATTAAATACCAGAAACACAAAGGAAGACCACCACTCGCATATTGCTGTCATTTGGTGTTGGTTGTTGGTTGTTCTGACCTCTTCCCTCACTTAGGCGCACATCGTGCGGATGCATGGTACGGGAATCCATCATGATGGGTGGTGCGAGGCAAATATCAATCAATCAGAAGTTGGTGTATGTAAGTGATTGTTCCTGTTCACATCTAAGTCCCTTGAGTCGTGGCTTCAGATTTCGCTCACACTTTGTCACAGACCCAATCCAATGCCTCGAAAGAAAACTACTTGTGGACTACTGAAGAACATCAGTTGCCCTTGATGTGGCAAAATTTTTTCCACTGAAACTCATGTTCTTCAGCACATGAACCAACCCACAGGCCGTTGTTATTCTTTTTTCCCTGCTACTGCTGGAAATTCCACAGAAGATGTTGACAGGAAAGTATTTGATGTATTTTTTTTCTTGGAAAAGCTGGACTTTTCAGGTACCTACAGCCAAGATAACAATGGAAATGTTGAAATGGTGCGTGCCCCTAGTCCTCCTTGTGGCGCTCCTGCCCCCAGCTTAGGTGACCCTCCTGCTTCTCCTGACTTCTACGATCATCTTGATCCTCCCGACTTCTATGACCCTCCTGATCCTCCTGACTTCTACGACCCTCCCAACTTCGATGATCCCCCTGATCCCCCAAGCACCAATATTTCTACTCCTTCCAGTCATCACGGAAGTTGGTCAGAACATCTTTTCCCTGGAAGGTTCGTCAAGACATATGAAGGGTGTGCGGAGGCCTTTCCTGGAGGAGAAACATTTATGGGTAGGTTCAGAAAGGATCGGTTTGCAGAGCAGCATTGAGAGAATATGTATTTCCCCTGGGCTTCAAGGAAAGAATGGGGTTTTGTGTCGTGGCTATTGCATTCCCATCTTAGTATGGCAGCCATTGACAGTCTATTGTCTCTTGAAATTGTGAGTCCCTAAGAAGGGTTCTAGAGCACTGTTTCATTTGTGTTTGTTGCGGGATAGCAGGGAAGTGAAACGTGAATAGTGGATTTGACATGTCCATGGAAGCGAGATGAATGATAGAGGGAGATGGATGTGACAGGACTGTGGGATGAAAGGACCATATGCAGAGGACTCAGGAGACACAGAGACGACCAGGTATGAATTTTCAAGTCTAACGATAGACTTGAGACGACCAAAGTACATGCACGACGCAGGACTGATGAGGAGAACGCGCTGACCGAGAACGAGAGGGACTGGGGGAGCAGGCTGGGAAGATATGTACCACACAGTACACAGGAGCTCAGGGAGAGGCTGTCCTAAGAGCAGGACATAGTTGAGGTCTGCTGCAATAGTGGAGAAACGTTCCAGAGAAAATGTGGACTCCATAGTGAGTGATGAAGTGGGTGTCTGGATTGCGGGTGGAATATCTCTGTGGGAAATAAACAGATTTACGTCGGAACTTGACAGGCAGATAGACCACAGTCTAGGCTCCATGATGGTATAGTCACATGATTGATAGCTTCAAAAATGGCGGAGCTATTCAAAATATCGGAATGCCGGCACTGGGCACCTAAATTTGACATTTGGGCGCTAAAAATGATTCTTCCTTTTCTCTTTCGTTTCTCTATTGTTTCTTCTGCTTCTTTGGTTGTTCTGGTATGGGAGTTGAACTGCAGTAGGTTGCATTCCTCTCTCATACTGAAATGATCATCAATCCTTGGATTCTTCTGCTTCTTGGTGGTTCTCGTGCGATAGATGACTGTCAATGTTGGCATTCATCTCTCACATCAGGATAGTCATTCTCATGCAATAGATGGCTACAACGAGCTTGTATTCATTCTTCGCATAAGGATAGTCTTGACTTTGCATGATATGGATAGCGAGGGCTGTCTGTATCCCTCAAGTCAGGACAATCTTTCAACAGATCTTGGGTGTGTTCTTCGCATTAATTTCATCAGCTAACTTTCTCCATGTCCACAGTACCAAACACGTTTGGTGCGTGACACCACAATCCCATCAAGTGTTTGCAAGCTCTATTAAGTCACCCGCTCTTTGAGTCACACATATCATTCGTTCCAAGGAGGGTTTGGACAAGTGCCACAAAGATTTGTCATATATACGATGAATGGTTAAGTGGAGACCATGCTTGGAACATACAGGTATGTCTCAGCTTCTCCTCGGCAGGTTTACCAATGGTAACACCTGCTACCACACAGGAGGCACTACCACCAGGTGCAACTCTCCTTGGGGTAGTCTTGTCATCAGACAAGACTAACATCTCGGTGATGAGCGGCAACCGTATGACCCATCCCCTGCTGATCAGCCTTGCAAATATCGAAGCAAGCATCTGCAGTAAAACATCACTGAATGCATATCTCCTTCTCGCCCTCCTCCCTATCACTAAATTCACGCACAAACATACTTGAGTTCGCAGCTTACTTCAAGACCAACTCATACATCAAGCAATCAACATTTTCTTGTCGCCCCTCAAGACTGCAGCGGCTGTGGGAGTTATGATGAGTGACCCAAGAGGCAACTTGCACTATTGCTTTACGCCACTAGCTGCGTGGATTGCAGACACACCAGAAGAAAGCCTCTTAGCTGGGACAGGCCTGAAGGCAGCTCCTGTCACCACCATGACTTCGAAGAGCTTTGGCGATGCTTATCAACATCCCCCTCGTACTGTGGAAAATACACTTATTGCCATCCACACAGTGTGTACACAATATTCGCCAACCGACTACAAGAACTTTTTGAAGGCCATGAAATGTTGGCAGCTGAATGGTGTCACCGACCCATGCTGGAAGACATGGGCATTATCAGATCCCTCTCAATTCCTCACCCCAGAAGTACTCCATCATTTTCATCGCATGTCTTGGGATCACGATGTCAACTGGTGTGTTTCGGCATTGGGAGCCGCCGAGCTAGACTTCTGGTTCTCTCTCATTCAGACTCCCGTAGGATATCAGGCATTCAATGATGGAGTCTCAAGGCTGAAACAAGTCACCGGCCATGACCATCGTTCCGTCCAGCGCTATATCATCGGTATTGTAGCTGGTGGTGTCCCTCATGAATTCCTCAAGGCCATCCACGCATTGCTCGATTTTCACTATCTCACACAGGCACCATTATTCATTGATCAATCCATTGAAAGGGTTGCCAATGCCCTGCAAGAATTTCACAACCACAAAGAGGCCATCATCCGCCAAGGGGCGTGATCTAACTGGGAAATCCCCAAGCTTGAACTCCTTCAGAGCATTGTCCCAAGTATTCGTCAGTCGGGTGCAGTAATGCAGTGGTTGGTTGACATCACTGAACACGCGCATGTTGAAGAAATCAAAGTTCTGGCTCGTTCAGGCAACAACCAAAACTACTACAGCCAGATCGCTCGGCATCTTGATTGGTTGGACAAATGCTTTCGTTTCGACTTAGCAACTTACATTGAGGAACATGCAGATCAACTAGTAAATGAAGATGACTTTTCTGACCCGGGAGAGAACGATGAACACGAGCCAGATGCTGAGAAGAACCATTTCTCTGGGCTTTCAACCCCGGTCTGTCAAATCCCCAATTATTTCTCCACATCCTCTGCCCTTCTCCTGGATACAAAGCCATCTGCTCCAAGACCTTATCGCACATTCGCAACATCAACCACTGGTTTCCATCTTGCAACCAAACCATCGCTACGACTCAGCATTGACGAGGCTGCCACCCTGTATATGCTTCCTGACCTCCACAGTGCCATCACCACTTTCTTTGCCAGTGAAGAAAGGTGTTTGCAAGTCCCACAACCTTGCATTGATAGGCTTCAGATATGGCACAAGGTGCACGTGCAACAGATGTCATACCATAACAGCAACACACCTCTATCACTGCAGATGCTCCGTGCTGTCCCTCCTTCGACTGTGCATTCACACGGACAATATGATTCAGTGATCATCAACTCAAATTTGCAGAGCGACTGGCCAAGGAATGGCCTAGCAGGTCATTCTGTGGCCCAGCTGCAGATGGTTTTCTGCCTTCCACATTCAGAACTTTTCCTCGCATACGTCCAGCACTTTTCTATTGTTCCTCAGTCCAACCCGGCCAATGTCAGTCCAGTGACTGGCATGCATTCGTTGAAACGGGTAACAAGGGGGACTGGTAGGCGTATTGGTGAAGTTATTCCAGTCATTCGCATTCACTCACCAGCGCATATTATCCCGAATTTCGGCCACAAAGCACATCCTCGTCTGACAATTTCCAGTAGCTATGAACTAAGCAATGACTTCTGGCTGAACAAATATTGGACGAAGGAGTTTTATTACACACTGTCCAGAGTTACAACTTGATTACTTCATTTTGTATCTTTTACATACTATGAGGAATTGATTATCAATCTCCGGCTGATACTGCAATCTCTAGTACACAAGCACCCACTCCTCACCACGCTCATCTTCATGAACCATCCAGCGATGAACAGTGATTCACAAACACCGCGAAAGGGCCAAGTAAGTACTAATCAACAAGTCTGATATCAGCCTTCCTTAAGTAACCAACATATGACATTGGTGTTTATTTTTTGCAGCCGCTTGTGGCCCATGCGACCCCATTCAACCCACTATGCGTAAGTCATCATTCTGTGCATCTGTTTGCAGATATCATAATGATGAACTCATTCAAAGTTGTCTTGCATACCACCAGGTTTAAGGCGTAAATCTGATTGGTTTCGGGCCGCCATGGATATCATGATAGAAAACAACACCCGTGATAGCCACTGGCAGCTCTCGCTCAAGGACAGCAATGCATTACTGGAATTCCTCTTCCCAGATGATGTACTTTTCCTGAAAGAAAAGGGGCAACTGGCCCAAAACTCTGGGCACTATTCAATGGATCAGATTCTCAAATTCTGCATTTCGGAAGGTCTGTACCAACCGTCAGAGAAAACAAAAAGGCAGCATTGGCGTACAGCCCCTCATCTCAAGCTGGATGCTTCCACGAAGCATGAAAGTCCCCTAGCTATCTTTTTCAACCAAGTACTGGAGTGCGCTAAGAAAGCTTGTTCGGCGGTTGAATACAGGTGAGTAGTATTCTATCTTAGTCCAGACTAATCAGTAATTGATTTGTGACAGGGCTTGGGATGCCTCTTCAGCAACGCATCCCTTGAAAGGCGGTGATGCCACAAGAAAACTGGACATTTCTTGCTGGTTTCCTGGAAGCGAATTTGATTGGAGACACATTGCAACTTTCGCCGAAGTGAAGAATCGCACAGGAATGCCCAATGAAAAATCATCATACATTGAGGCAGCCGGGAAGGCTTCCTGCATGCTGTACGCACAAGACAGCCGTCACGCAGCCCTATGCATCCATATCCTCGGTTCCCAAATCTATCTCACAATATCTAATCATGGCGGGTCACTCTCCACCACTGGCTTTGACATTCACCTTTGCCCCCGCTCATTCTTGCGCATTCTAATAGGTGTATCATGCGCCACTCTTGACACTCTCGGGTTCGATACATTGATTCGTTGGCGAGAGGACGAGCGCAATGGCAATGTGGTTCAATTGAAGGAACTGGAGTTTGTGAAGGACAACATAACCTACACGATCGAACTCACTAAGGTTCTTTTCATTTCTGATAATTTACATGGCCAAGGGACAACAGTTTGGAAAGGGATAAAGACGATGAAGAAGCAGTGAGGTAAGGGGAAAAGTAAGGAAACATCAGAGGTTGTGGTAGTGAAGGATTCATGGATTGATCCTGTCCAGAAGTACATGGAAGGGAGAATATTGTTGATATTGAACAAGCACAACATTGAAGGTGTTCCGACATTAATCCATGAACAACAAATCAGTTCAGCTTATCCCTCAATTGCAGCTGCGAATAGTTCAACCCATTTCCTTCGATCTGCCCTCACAAAGGGGGGTAAATACTTCCTCCGAGTTCTATCACGCATTATCATGCGACCTGTCGGTGACTTGATCACCGAGTTCTCCTGTCTAGGAGAGCTCCTAGTAGCATTCCTTGATTATCTTGTTAGTGAGTAAGATCATTATTCACGGGCTTTCATAACCACCCATTGATTGATTGACAGCTCACAAGGATGCGGTTGAGATTGCCCACATTCTGCACCGTGATATAAGCCTTCCCAACCTCGTCCTCACACCTCCACTTGAAGGCCGAAGCAACCATGTGAAATTCATGCAACATCTACCCAAACTGACCCAAGAAGCCCTGTGTGCTAGAATAGAGTGTCTTAGCTGAAGAGGGAGTGCTTGCAGACTGGGGGTATGCTGTCCCCACTACTGAGTATTCGTCCACCACCTCTGGTTCCACCATCCCTGGGCCTCCCACTTGCGAATCATCCCCTCGTGACCCCTCTACATCGCCAATTGAAATCCCATCGCCAATTGAAATCCCATCGCCAATTGAAATCCCATCGCCAATTGAAATCCCATCGCCAATTGAAATCCCGTCGCCAATTGAAATCCCATCGCCAATTGAAATCCCATCTCAAATCGGAGACCTCGACAACTGTGGATCTAGCAACTATGTCTGTGCTGCGTGTGTAGGCTCAGACGACGGATCAACTTGGTTAACTTTGGTCTCAGAGCTTACCAAGGAAGATAATATCATTGTCCCCATGGGTTCTACCCCAAAGAATGACTTACGCCCCACAATCGACTCATCTCCCCTTCATCGCACAGTATGTTCAATGATTCTTGTTAAATCACTCAGCTTAGGTATCCATTTCCATGGCACATGGTCTTGGATGTCAGCCGAGCTTGTCATGGCAGGCCCTGGGCAGCCGGTAATACACCAATCGGTCCACGATCTTGAATCTTGCTTCTATGTCCTCGTCGGCATTTTTGTCCTCCTCAACAAGCCCTACAAGCTGAAATCTGATGAGGAACTCGCACAGTGCTTCGACAAGTACTTTAACACTTTCGAGCCAAGTGTACTCAAGACAATCATGATTCAGGCAGATCTTACATGGGAGCCCTTCATCCTGCAACATATATCACCATATTTCGAACCCGCCACCAAGCTCTTGACACGCTTGCGAGACGCCATTGTCTCTCCGTTGTATGTGAACCACAATGGGAAGTTTTTCTGTAGGACACCATTCTTTCATGATGAATTCATCATTGCCATCATCGACACACTCTTGGAACTTAATGCCGACACTTGGGTGCCTCGTAGCCGCCCTGGCAGCAACGGGCTGGTCGATCAGGCAGCCTGTGGTGGTGGCGGTTTTGAGTTGGAGGGAGATGATGATGCCATAGTTGCTGAACCCAAGGTAGAGTTCTCTGACGTGGAAGCAGGCGACCTTCCTGCTGATTCTGTCAATGGATCGTCTGATGGAACCAAATCTACCACTGGATCCTCCCTCCCTCCAATGTTGCTTAGATTTCAACCTTATCGATCCTCCGGTGGTCCAGGTTTTGCCAGTGACTCTCCCCGTCCTCATGAAGACAATGATCTAGACTGGTTGCCACCCAATAAACGTTCCAAGCTCGCTTTCTCTTCCACCCACGATGGTGCAGACTCTTCCCCCATCTCTAAGGTTCTTGCTGGTCGGCAGGGCTTCAGCACCAGTTCCATGCTGCGCTGGTCCACACGAAATGCAAAGCCCACGTAGTTTGCTTTAATCATACCACACAATTGCTGAATGACTCTTGAAATTCTCGCCTGTTGTTCTGATACCGTTGTAATTACAAACTAGCTACTAGCCAGAACATGAGTTTTACCACGATGTTCAAGCAAGGGTAACCGCCCAGGCATGACTTTGCTGCAAGGTATGTTTTCGGACCATGCTACAAGTCAATATAAAATACCAGCCCCATGTCAAATGCTCAAGCTTCCGCCGTGACTGGTGACCACTGTGGTTCATGACCTCAGTGCTCTCCATGCCTCCCAAGCGCAAAAGCAAAGCCACTGATGGTTCTCAGCCCCCTGCAGACAATGCTGCTCCACCGCATGCAAAACGACTAAGGGAGGAACAGCTTTTTGACACAGAAACTACGCAATTGACTGGTAAGACTTTGCTAGGTGGTAATTCATTGCTTCCTCTAACTTGACATTCTCAGAACCCAACAAGACTCAGCAGAGGTGTTCTTCACATGCTGGAAAAGGCAGCGGCAGGAGACTTCAACAGCTCCACTGCCTTGAGCAGGTTCAGACCACAAGGTCCTCACACCAATCAAGGGATCTTGACAATGCTATGCAGGGGCAGCCCCTCAACCCCATGGCTCCGTCTTGTCCCTCCGACGATGACAAGCAGGAGAGCCAAATTCCGCCATGGGCATCTCAGTCAAGGACAACAGAAGAGTCTCAGTCGCAAGTTCATCAATTTCAGCCGTCGTTCAAGCCCTCTCTTCCCGGTGAAAATTTCGGTTTCCAGGTTCCTTCTACTTATGGTACCCAGTCCATCAACTCATATAGATCTTCTGTTCTGTCTTCCCACAGTCCATCAGTATTTTCACCACCCGTGTTGCGCACAAGTTCTACAGCAACTACATCCTATATACCATCCGAATGCGGGTCCAACAGCACCTATCAGCTGGCTCCTCCAAGGTGGGCATCACAACTTTGTGTGCTTGCTGCTTCAAGGCCGCTCACAGACCCCCTCCATGTAAATTTTGTGTTGAACATCCCTCCAGTCAGCCCTCATTTGGCACCTTTCAAGATCAAGCACCAGCTCGTGATGACTCACACTCACCCCCTCCTCGACCTGTAGGGCTTCGGCGAACTCAGACCTTTGCTCGACTACCTTCAACATTACCCACTTCCCACACAATATTCGTGACAGATGCTGGATGTGGAGTAGACATGGATATTGGGGGTATCGATGAAACATCTCCAAGTGAAGATGAACGTTTGGCGCAGTCGATCGTGCGCGGTGAATGTAAGTGCCAAGCATTCAAATAATAATTGGTATTCACCTTTGACTTGGTTGTAGGTTTGTCCGTTTCGCAGAGTCAATATGGTGAGCAAAATGAGTCTAATGTCAGTTGACATCTTACTAACTCCCACCACAATTTGGATGCCCAGGAAACTCCACTGGGCACAGCGATCAACCCAGTTCTCGGTATATTTCACCCCAGTTCCAAGAGACTCATTCTTCTGAACCTGTGACTCGAGGTATGTTTCCCTATGGTCCATATATTGTGCTAATGACACTTGTCAGGAGAGGCTGAAGACATTGTCGCCCAGCATCGCCAGCACAACTGTGCCCCACGTCTTCCTAACAATGAATGACTCTTGGCTATATGGAACCAGCAGAGTTCTCAAGTTTCCAGCAGTGCCAGTGGTACTAATGATACAGTTGATATCTTGGATGATCTAGAATCCCCTGCTCCAGATTCTGTTCCATGTGCTCCAACTAGCCAGGCTTCCAACAATGTCGATACCTCCTATCCACCGCTTGGTGCCACATCCACCTCTGGTATAATGCCTGATAGCAATTCAGATCTGTCACAACTCCAACATTACACCCCACCTGTCCATGATATTATCGAGCATGCAAAGCAAATCTCCCACTGTGACATTGCAGCTGTGAGTTTGTTTCTGCTCCGTGCCGACTTCAACTGCAAGGCTGTCGAATATATGAATGAGGCCATTGCTGAGCATCGCTCGCGAGGTTTATTAATTCCGCAAGGTATGTGGTATTCACCTATGAGTATTGAGACTGACATTATTACTCACCAAGGATGGTGGCCACAATACACATCTGGCATCACAAAGCTGGTAAGTATCAGACTAATAACGAGCACTGTGTCTAATGAATTTTCAGCTTTGGGAAGATCTTGGCAATTGGTGTTCTGCAATCAAAAAGAAAGCCTGCACATATGTTCGTGAATGCTACAAGTGGGATCTACAAAACCATTGTCAAGCTAACGCCGATATCATGAGATGGCTTCTGGACTGCAGTAATTTTTTAAAGCATGGGGTAGATGAAGAGGTGAGTGGCTGGGTTCACAGAATGGCACAATAACCATATTTTCTAGGGTCATACTAACAACCTTGTGCATCCCGCGCTTTCTGGCCTTGTTGTCGACTTTTTCTACACTGGCACAAATGCCATGGCAAGTATTTTCCTGGAAGTCTTTGGGAATGAGGTTCCATGTACTGCAATTGCGCTGGCCGCTACTGCGGTATTTTTTTCCTCACTCTTTGCTATTTGATGTACTGACTCATGAACAGATCAAGGTCGCGCTGGACGAGGTAGTCGCAGAGGGGAAAGAAGTTACCTTCAAACGTGATGTATATGCAGACGTCTACATCAATTTACTTGGTCTCAGGGCGAAGTGTGATACGTCCCCCATCCATCATGCCAAAACAAAGGTGCTTCATGTGCAATGGGCGAAGATAGGAAGGTGTGTAGTATGTTAATTGACAATGTTGTCATGCATTAAGTATTGTTTCATCTAGGAATGGGGGCTCTGTGGGCACAACATGCGGCTTTGATGTAGACCTTGATTAGTGCAGGTTGCTGTGCAGCACAGTGGGGGCTATCTCTCCTTGATCGTGTTCTATATAGTATCCATTTGGAATGCAAATCATCCATTTTTGTCCCAGCTTGAGTGATACTTTGCCATCTGGACTGAGCTGGACTGAGCTGGAGCAGCCTGTAACAGTCTGTAATTTTATGGCATAGTACTGATAATGATACTACTACTCTAGTACTATGCTATACTGTCCCAGCCTGTGGTGATGCTGGAATGCACTGGGACACTCTGGACAGAACTAGCCAGTTAGGCACCTTGTTGGGAGTACTGGGGTTATGGGACTTCTGGCCAGTGCTGTCCAGTGCTGTCCAGGGGGGGGCTGGTTTGCTGATGTATTCTGACCATCTGGTAGGTATGAACTACTGAACATTGGATATCCTAATTTACTATGGGTCAATTATTCTGATCCTCTGATTTGTCTGATTGCCTGATTCTTCTGATTTTCTGATTGAAGATTCTTCTGATTGTCCAATTTGTGGATTTCCTGATTTGTCTGATTGTCTGATTTGCAGATTTTCTGATTTGTCTGATTGCCTGGTTGTCTGATTTCCTGATTTCCTGATTTGTCTGATTGTCTGATTTGTCTGATTTGTCTGATTGCCTGATTCTTCTGGTTGTCTGATTTCCTGATTTCCTGATTTGTCTGATTGTCTGATTTGTGGATTGTCTGATTGTCTGATTGTCTAGTTCCTCTGATTGTCTGATTCTTCTGATGACAGCAAATCAGCAATCAGAAAAACAGCTCCGCTGCTATTCTAGCAGTCTACTATTCTGACCTTTGGTCATCCAGTACCTCATCCAACCAGCTTTCCTGATATACAGCATATCAGTATTATCAGAGTTACAGAAAGTCAGGTATAGTGTCCATCAGATGTATCAGGTATACAGGAGGTCAGGCATAGTGTCTGTTCAGATGATCAGGTATACAGGAAGTCTATTACAATGTCTATTCAGATCAGCCACTGTTACAGCAGGTCAGTGATAATGTTTTTTCAGATTTACAGGAGGTCAGTGATAACATTTGTCAGGTATACAGTATCAGACTTTCAGCTTCAACAGAAATTCAGCAAAGTTGTGGGTTTCCTGATGCAGCTTCCAAGTTCCAAGATGATGCAAAGAGGTGGGTAATCAAATTTGAAACAACTGTACGTGCTCTTGGAGGGTATCGCCTTCTGACGACGTGATGGCATCAATGGCCTGCACCATTGCATTGTTGAGATTTCCTTCTGCTGCCACAAGGCAGCTCAATCTATCCTCTGTATCTTCATCATGGAGCATGTCCTTCTGCGGTGTTATCCATTGTCGTGTGAAATGTAGCCGATCCTTCTTCAGCCAAAATTTAAGCATTTGTAGGGCTTCCATGAGCATGGGGGAGATATGGTTATGCTTCTTAGTATCAGTCTCAGCACTTGATGAAAATACACACTCGCAAGGAACATTTGATGCCTGGATTGGCAAGTAGTCCATGGCCATCCAGAAAACAGTGGGATACCTAGGGTGTTCCAACTGAGTAATATAAGTAGATATACTAATGACAAATGTATTGGGATGCCAATAAGGTCTTACCTCCCAGAACGCGAGCACATCAGCATTTGAATGGGAAATTGTTGCTGTGTATGAGGTGAACTCCTCCTCAACTGATTGTTGTCCTGAATCCTCAGCGCTTGGGGTAATCTGCATATTTGTGAGGCCATACCATAAAGCCAGCATCATAAACACACGTGGCTGGGTGGGTTTGGGATTCAGCAGTGTGTCAGTGGTAGGGTGCTTGGCACGGTATTCTTGCATCTGAGAAATACTTATTAGGACAAGATGGCAAACACTACATCGGATAATCAGAATAGAAACGCCCGAGAAACAACACATATCTATTATCTAGATCAAAGGAACACAAAGACTTACATACCATCATCAAGATTTTCCCTTTCACTGAGGCAGCTTCAGTGCCCCAGTGGGTCTTCACCCATGAGAAACGGATAGAGGGGTCAACAACTGCGAAGAGTAAGTTTCAAGGTAAAGTTAGCCTTGAAACATGACAAGGTAAAATGCAATGTACACATAGCAAATAAATAGGTGTTGTTGGCCTGCATATGTCCATGATATGTCACCGCCCAGGAAAGCCCTTCTTTGATGAAAGGGCAAAGTTGTGGGTGGAGTGATGAATTTGTAATTGCCTGCCACTGAGTTATGAAGGTTTCATATGCAGGCAGAGCACCACTGAGCAGTGGGCTCCACTCTCCAGACATTGTATGCTGGGCAAGGGAAGGGGCCTGCAAAGTCTAGGTGATAAGGACTGGTGAGCATAGAAGAAAAAAAAACTAGCCTCCAAGATAAATTCTAGATCTTGCAGAACTTCCCAATCCAGGGATGCTAGCTTGAGCTGGGCAATGTCCGCATTTCGGGGTACAGCCAAGAAAAGGTCTATAGCCTACATCAGGAAACCTACAAGTTACTTAATCATACTTAATTTGGACTTAATCCAGCTTAATTACTTAAATATTTATGCCATGGCATCACAACGATGGCGGACCACCACTGCACAACGAACATAATTGGTAGTATTGCTAGCAAATCAATGTAGTAGCTACCATAATAAATTGATTTACTGCATTATGTGAACTGATGATGATGATGAAGACGACAACAACGCAACCACCATTGTTGACGACGGCAACTCATTATATTCAGCTTGGTCTACTTAGTTTACTTGGAATGACTTAAGTGTCTTAGCACAGTCATGCTTGGACATCTTGTTAGACTTAGTAACTTGACAGAAATATTTAAGTAATTAAGCTGGATTAAGTCCAAATTAAGTATGATTAAGTAACTTGTAGGTTTCCTGATGATGCAGACAGCACCCTCATCAAGCATGCAATCGAAACAGCCCCAACCATCTTGTGCAACCACCTTGAAGAGGGGTATGACTCCTGGGAGGAATTCATCCAAGCAGTATGGAGCATACCAGCAGCAAAGTTGTGATGCAGCAAGGAAGACCTGGAGAAAGAATGCACTCAGGATTTGGCAAGCACAGCACTGAGACAGCAGGTGGCTCAGCTAACAGTATGGGCATCAGCGTCAAACTATCAGTAGTGAAATGCACAGGTATGGGTAACCCGTGCGGGTTACGGGTACTGGTGCCTACAGGTGCGGGTCATGGGTCACGTTCCAGAACCTGCAGCACCTGTGGCTCAACCCGCGGTGACCCATGTGACACAACTTCCAAAACAGGCAATGACATGTCAGTCCACAATGTACTCCTCTTGTATCTTCAAGCTTCTGTGTCAATGCCTGGGTCCAACGACCCCCACAAGTATGTTTATTTTATTTTATTTATTTCATTGACGATCTCTTCTTACAGGTCCTCTGCATGCACCCCCATGCACCTATGGCCGCACACCGCAATCGCCTGCACATGTGTACATGCATGTCTCAAATATGTATGTACCTTTTCTTTCTTTTCTTTCATCTCGTTTGCCATGACCCACCAGCAGTGTCGATGATGCGATCACCACCACGACCACCTGGACGACCCACCATCAACGCCGGTTGTACAATGACAGCAACGATGACAGCGTGTCCACACAATCACGATGAAGACGGTGACAACGAGACACCCATGGCCAACGCCACCAAGACATGACACCAACAACAGCGACAGTGGGTCCATGCCAGGATGACGAAGACAATGAGGCATACAGCACAGCCAAGCCACCACAACAATGACAATGGCAACAATGGGTCCATGACGAAGACAACGACAACGAGATGCAGATGGCCAATGCCACCGCGACACAACGACAACGACAATGATGTGACCGACGAGACACACATGGCATGTGCCACCATGACACAACAACGACAACAATGACAATGGCGGCCACGGGTTTACGCCAGCACGATGAAGATGCCAACGACGCCAACAGTGGCCAATGCTACCACATCACAACAAAGACGTCGACGACGGGACGCGGATGGCCAATGCCACCACATCACAATGACGATGACGACAAGACATGGATGGCCAATGCCACCACGACACGACAACGACGACAGCAGGTCCACACCAACGGTGACGACAGCACGTCAATGTGTCCGCGCCAGCACAATGAAGGCAATGGTGACGGTGACAGCGCATCCACATCAGCACAACAAAGACGAAGGCGACGAAACACGCCTACCCAACACGGTGATGACGACAACGATGGCATCGTGTCCACACCAGTACCATGAAGACGATGACAACGACATGACGTGCCTGGCAAATGCCAACGTGACACGACAACGACAATGACATGGCCACCGGGAGCATGACCAGCAATACAGCAGCACGAGAATGGTGCCAATGATGACAATGACGACGAGTGATGCACGACATGAGGCCGACGAGGGATGCCGATGACAATGCACGACACAACAACAACAATGCAGTCACAAAATTTTTATTTCTAATATAGTAAATTACAACGCAACCCGTGAATATACCCATCGCAGGTACATACCTGCATACCCGTTGATGACACCCATGGTGATATACACCCGTACACCCGTGGGTACAGGTAAGTGCAGGTATGGGTGCGGGTCAGCCTCCCGACACCCACGGGTTGACCTGTGCAGTTCCCTAACTATCAGGCATCACCACATGTCAGCCCCACCTCATTACCGTACACTAACACTGCCATGGGTACAGCAACACCCATCACATCACAAGGAACAGTAATACCAGCTGGGGTACCCTTCTCAGGTATGCAACAGTGGCACAACCCAAGTCCTTACAGAGGTCCACCACTACTGAGAGCCCCACTATCATGAGCACAAATTGTCGAACGTATATCCAGTACCCCGCAACGACCAAACACCAAGGAAGGGAAACAACTTTGGAGAGCAGACATTGAGGCATGGCATAGAACGCATGGTGTCACGCACCAAACAGGTTTGGTACAGTGAACATGGAAGATAACGCCTATATCAAATGATCCTTATGCGAAGGATAAGCACGACGGACCCTCATCGTAGCCATCTATCGCACAAGACGACTATCCTGATGCGAGAGATGAATGCCAATGCAGACAGTCATCTATCGCACGAGAACCGCCAAGAAGCAGAAGAAACTGAAGGAATAACGTCAATTGTGGTATGAGAAAGGAATGCACACGTCTGCAGTCCAACTCCCATACCAGAATGATCAAAGAAGCCAAAGAATTGATGGAGAAACGAAGGAGAAAGAGAAGAAATGATTTTTAGCGCCCAAATGTCATTTTTAGGCGCCCAGTGCCAGCATTCCGATATTTTGAATAGCTCCGTCGTTTCTGAAGCTATCAGGCACGTGACTATACCGTCAGAAAGCCTAGAGCGTGGTCTATCTGCCTGTCAAGTTCCGACGCAAATCCGTTCATTTCCCACGGAGATATTCCCCCCGCAATCCAGACGTTCACTTCGTCGCTCACTATGGAGTCTGTATTTTCTCTGGATCATTTCTCCACTATTGCTGCAGATCTCCACTATGTCCTGCTCTTAGGACAGCCTCTCCCAGAGTTCCTGTGCACTGCCTGGCACATATCTTCCCAGCCTGCTCCCTCAGTCCCTCTCGTTCTCGGTCAGCACGTTCTCCTTGTCAGTCCTGCGTCAAGGATGTACTTTGGTCATCTCATCTTAGGTCTATTGTCAAGCTTGAGAAGTCTTCTCTGGTCGTCTCTGTGTCCCCTGAGCCCTCAGCCTATGGTCCCTTCCTCCCAGATACTTGCCATGTCCATCTTCCTCTGTTGTTCGTCTCACTTCCCTGGATGCGTCGAATTCAATACTCTATCCGCTTCCCTACTTTCAGACGACATCCCCCAGCACCATGACAGTTATTCCCCCCACTTTATAGTGCTATTAGGAAGAAGAACCCTCTCTCATTCTTTCCAGAAGAGAGCTCGTCAAGGGAGCCCATGGTTGCGCTTCAGCGGCGCTAGAACACATGCACTATACTTTAGTGTATGCTGACCCCCCAAAAAGACCTCTGGACCCCTGGTACCCTTCTTGTGGCTGTTTTGTCTCGGATCAATCCCCCTATTAATCTCAGATCTTCCCCATTGTTGTCCCATCAACTTTCTGATGGTACACAGCCCCCCATCAAACTTCTTAGGCTGTGCATCAATGACTCCTTCTGCTGTGCAGTGACTCATCCCTTGCTTACTGATGCTCTCTTGTCATCAGTATTACTCTATCCCTTTCGCATTTTTGATATATTACTCAGCTGATGACTCACTCCCTTACCAATCAATCTTGTGATGCAGCTTACTCATTCCTTTACTCAGCAGCTTATTCATGCTTCCTATGCTTACTCATTCCTGCTTATCCCTTGCTTACTGATCGCTTACAAACCCCTTACAAAGCTCTTACCAATCCCTTACCAATCCTTGACAAATTCTGCTTACTCCCTTCTCTTTTTGTACATTAATGCTGTGCCCCCCCATGTATTTAAACCCCTGGGCTCAGCCCAGTGAAAGAAGACCCAATTGCATGAAATTATCCCTCTCTCAGACTCTCTCAATCAGTATCCCTTCAGTCTTTGAGTCCTTGTAGGCTTCAGTGAAGGTCTAAAGGCTCAATATTGTCAAGTTTATCCAAGTTATTCAAGATCTATTCTTTATACTAGGCTCAAGCGGAGTCTAGGCTTCATACCAGTCAATCTTCCTCGCCTCTGGACATCAGAGGCATCCCTGCCCCTTTGCTGCACCAATCTCTAGGTGTAGTATCGCTGTTTCAGTCTCAGTCAACCCAATCCCCGCTTTGACACTTCCTAGGCCTTAGGAAGAGTCCAGACCCCTATCCCCTTCGTCTTCTATTACTCCTGTACCCCAGGAGTATCCTGCATCACTGTCTGCATCACCCTGTTGGTGTAGATCCCCTTTCCCCCTCCTCAGCATATCCTCTCTGGACACCGCGGAGGTAAACCACCACTCGCACATTTTCGTAGTCCTTTGTTGGTGTTGTGTTTGGGTTATTACTCCGACCCAAATCCACACTTTGACTCACAACGGGAGTGATGCCACACCATCTCTGGAGAGACCGTACCCACTAAAACCTGGAACGGCAGTCCTAGGCTCAGGCGAGTGTTTCGTCTGCGGAATGGTAACAGACCCACCCCACATCAGGGGAACGTGCCAAGTAGCCGAACCATTGAAACCAATGGAGAGTTGCTGGAGGCAGTTAGTTGCAGGGATGCTGAGACGAGTGATGTCTCTGAGACCACCAGTGTTGCAGGTCCAACATATCTGGCCAATGATGCAACCCCATCCAACAACATCCATGCTGGCGCCAGTACCAATTCATGCAGTAGGCACATACGGGGAGGATACAAGTACAGGTGATAACCATGGGTTCAAAGATGGATACATGGAGACGCCATGGGACTGGGTCACAGCATCGGAAAATGGGGGGGGACTACAACAGCCAGCGGACCAGCAGTAGTCCCATCCACCAGTCCACAAACCCACCTACACCCCATGCTGCCTACATGTGCACAGGGTCGAATGTGCACAGAGGAAGGAAGGAACTCAGTGCACTGGACGGATGCACCAACTCAGGTGGACAACAAAGAGACAGGCAACGGGGCTAAGCACACCGGCGCAGAGGACAACATAAGTAATACTGCCGACCCTGTACCGCACACTCCGGAAAATATAGTTGTTGACATTTACACGCTGGATGAGTTGGGCAAACCGAAGAAGACTGACGCAAGCTCACCGTTTCAGACGGTAGTGTGCTTATGCAGACCAAAGGGAGAGTGTGTAAGGTTCCTAGCAATGGTGGACAATGGAGCCATGATAAATGCAATCAACTCAGAGGTGCACAGCAGGATTGCGAGGAGACTATCTTCTCTACAGCCATCAAATTGGATGCTCCACATGGCGGATGGGTCACTCGTACCATTGTCAGGAACCTTCAAGTGGGGACCAGCATGGGTAGAAACCAGTTTTGAGGTATTCCCGAGTGGAGGATTGTGGCAAATGCTCATCGGAAAACCGTTACTTGAACAGACTTGTGCCGTTCAAGAATACAAGATGGACACCATCCTTTTACCAGTACAAGACAGACACGCACGCATTGAAAATTATAAACCACCTTGGACAGTCTCACCCATACTCGTACCATCTACTCTCTTTTCACCAGGATGAGTACAAAATAATGCTCCTTTCAAACTTTCAGCCTGTTCACTACCAAAGGACACCATTCCTTCATATGATACTGATAGATTAGAGATGCAAATGACAGATGTCGTTGCCAAAAAGGACGAGAGTACAAACATGGACCCACAGATACACCTTCCCCTAGGATATTCTGTCGCACATTTGTTCACTAACCTTGACAGGACAAATTATTTGGCGGTAACACATGTGGGGGAAGGGGAGAAGAAAGAGATAGGAAATCAAGACAGCCTGGAAGAGCTGACAGATATGATGGGGGGACACAGTGGCGTCGAAGAACAGGAGACAGAGAAGCTGTTCACAAGACTCACCAAGGAAGGCCCGTTCCACCCACCTAGGGTAAAGAAGATAGTGGATCTGGTACGATATGGGCCACTACCAGATGATAAGCTCCAGCACTTGAAGGATAAGGTTGCAGAGTTTGCTGATACGTTTGCACTCTCAGTTCACGAGGTCAAACCAGTGGATTTCATCAAGTTCAGGCTGGACATACCAGAAGGTGTAATGTTCCTGCTGAAGGTCAGTCAGAAACCACTGACGCAAGCACAGAAAGAATATTACCTACCACTGCTGGACGAGTTTGTTGAAGCAGGCATACTGAGACCAATATGGTCAGATGAAGTACAAGCGGTTCATCCGACAGTACTTGCACAAAAAGCACATGGAGCACCAGGACTTACCATGGACAAAGTAAGATGGGTGGTAGAAGATCAATGTAGGGCGATGGGACTAGAACCGAGCACTGACTTACCACTCTGACCAATAAGGGAGAACAGTGAAGGGCACATGCACAGCAAGGCAGAAAAGCCCAAATGGCGAGTGTGTCAAAACTTTCGAGAAGTCAACAAGGTCACACGAGTCGCACCAATGTTGCAGGGAGACATACGGACGAAACAACAGCGGCTGGCAGGACATGAGTATGTCTGCATCATTGACTTCGCATCGGGGTTCTATGCCATTGAGGTTGATGAAGACAGCCAACCGTACCTATGCATTTACATGGAAGGAAGAGGGTTCGAATGCTACCGACGGATGCCTATGGGAACCTTGGGGTCACCAGCATGCTTTGCAGATCTCACAGCACATGCGCTCAAGGACCTACTACTAGAGCTCAGGCTGGAAACATTTGTAGATGACAATGGCATGGCAGGGAACAATTTTGAAGAGTTACTGCAATGGTTCCATCGGTTCTTGGAGAGATGCTGGGAGCTAGGCTTGTCAATCTCACCCTCAAAGCTCCAACTATTCATGAAGGAGGTTGTGTTTGGAGGATCGCAGGTGGGAACAGATGGAATAAAGCTGGACATGGCAAAATTGGAGGCGGTAGCTAAGTGGCCGCAGCCAGCCAATTTACTTGAACTCATGTGTTTCCTTGGACTGACAGGATACTTCAGATCGCTCATCAAAGACTATGCTCAAGTAGTAGCACCACTGACAGATCTACAATGAAACTTGGACATGCCCCAGCCAAGCATCAAAGCAGGGAAACATAGGTACCGACAATACCTAAGAGACCGCTCGCTCGACACCTATTGGACCCCAAGGCATGACAGGGCATTCATCAAGCTTAAGAGAGTACTGACATCAGAACCAGTTTTGCAAGCACCCAAGTTCGACGGCACCCCATTCATACTCATAATGGATGGCTGCAAAGATGGCTTTGGTGCAGTACTGTCACAATAGTTCACGACAACACTGGAAAATGGAGAAACAGTCACAGCAACCCACCCAATTGGCTTTGCATCCAAACGGACATCGCCTGCAGAAGAATGGTACAAGCCATACATCTTGGAGTTTGCTGCACTGAAGTTTGGGATAGATTACTTCAGTGACACAATCTGGGGCTTCCATGTGGAAGTCGAAACAGACTGTATTGCCTTAAGGGACACCCTGTGCAATGACAAATTGTCCCTAGTACACGCACGCTGGAGAGATGGCATCTCTGCACACCAGATAACAGATGTATGCCACTGCCCAGGAAAGACGAATGCAGCAGCAGATGCTCTCAGCTGCCAGCTGATAGGCAGGGAGAGAGTTGATGGTGATGGCAGTGGATGGACTGTCAGCAAAGACTGGGAGGGAGCAAGGGGCTTGGTCAATGACTTGTTTGGGGTAAGCGAGGAGGTCACACTAACAGCATTGCAGAACTGGTTCAAGAATGAACCATTGTTCTTGGATGTTATTGAAGCACTATGCGACAATGACCAAGAGAAGACAGAGAGAGAATGCAAATGGGTGAGACTGTCAAGTCCGGGTCTACTCCGGTAGGGGGTCCAGTCAAGTCCGGACGGAAGCGGACGAGAGGGGAGGTCAGAGGTTTGGGCAGAGGTTAGCCCAGGCCGGAGTTGCGACCGTTTGGATTCAACGACAAGGACGGCGAGCGTTGATCCCTTGCGTAGGTTCCGGTCAGACAGAGATAGAGACGGAGACGGACAGAGGATCAGGAGTAGTGACTTAGATGATTTCAGACTGAGGTATACAAGGTAAACTAGAGGGTACTTATACTAAGTACGGCGAGGTGTAGTAAGAGTGAATGGAGTATAGACCAAGGGTCGTAGTTAGCGGAAGGTTATCTGCATGAGCGCGACCGGAGTAGGAGACGAGCGACCGGAGTAGGAGACGAGCGACCGGAGTAGGAGACGAGCGACCGGAGTAGGAGACGAGCGACCGGAGTAGAGCTGTAGAGCTGCGATACGACCGGAGTGACCAGATAAGGCCCGGAGTTGGGCATGGTCGTAACAGAGACACAGAGCACTAGGATATGTGATCGAAGATGGGAAACTGTGGCGAATGGCAGATGGAAAGTCCATACAAGCAAAGGCACAGCAGGAGTGCATCTCTCAGGAAGAGGTTGTAGAAGTGGCAGTGCAGGAACACAGCAAAAATGGTCATTGGGGTAGGGATCTAACAAAACTAAAGCTAATGGACCACATCTACAGCCCAAGGCTGGACCAGTCCATCATCATTGCACTGTGCCGATGTCCACAGTGCAAGAACTTCAGACCGACCCATCTGCACTCCCTGTTGGACCCAATCACACGCTGCCACCCCTTCGAGCTTCTTGTGGCAGACTACCTGGTGTTACCCAAGGGAAAGGGAGGGTATCACACAGTACTGCTAATTTTAGATACCTTCTCGCAGTACGTATGGGGCTTCAAGCTCAAGACTCATGGCATGGCATGAACGACTGTGGCAGGGTTGCAGGCAGTGAAGCATAGCTTCCAGGTGCCTGAAATGTTCATGACAGATGGTGGGTCACACTTTAATAATGGAGAAGTGCAGGCATGGTGCGAAGCGAATGGAGCAACACACCAGGTGGTGGCAGCGTACGCCCCATGGGTCAATGGCCTTGTTGAAAATGCCAATGGGAAACTCCTTGGACAGTTGAAACGACTATGCAGCCCAGGACTAGGGGAAGACAAGTACAGGGAAGCAAAAGCAGAAGAGATCACGTGTGCATGGTCAGATCATTTTGACAGCGCCATTGAACACTTGAATGAATGCATCATACCTGTGTTCCAGTTCATGCCTAAGGAACTTCTGTTTGGACTTATTGTCAATACCTCACGAACTCCCACAGGTGTAGCAGCACAGGACCTGTCCACCCAAGACGTGAACATCCATTTTGCGTACACAGAGCAACAACACCTGGATGCAGGAGATCAGGCAGTAATGCATGCGATCAAACGGAAGGCAATCTTTGATCGAAAGGTACTCTTGTCAAAGGAAGGTGGGGTCGTGTTCAACAAGGGTCAACTAGTACAAGTACATGATGCTACAGCAGAGACCACATTCGCAACAAGCAAGAAACTCCTCCCATGTTGGTCTGCACCGCGCCGCATCGTTGGATGCACAGGAAATTTGTACAAGCTGGCAACATTGGAGGGGTTCCCAGTTGGTGGGGCAGTGCATGCACGATGCCTGTGCAAGTTCATTCCTCATGATGGAACAGCACTGGCTGAGGTAGAGGAGGATCGGCAGTATGAGGATGAGCAAGGCTGAGACTCGGAGAGAGCAAATGGAGGAGGAGATGGAACAGGCTTGGACAACAGTGAGCAGGGAGAGTCAGAAGTGGAGGAGGATGAGTAGCAGGCACAGAGCCGGGCTAGATCAATGACAGAGAGCGGACACAGGTCGGGAGGCAAACCCGGAGGTTCGCACAGGTTGAGGGGGCACATGTAGTGGGGGAGTCAGCGAGAGGTGTGCAGAGAGCAGGAGAGTGCAGGGGTAGAGCATAGGAGCAGTAGAAGGGGTGGCAGGGGCAGAGTGTTTGGGGTCTGAGCCCGGGGTCAGCAGGGTGGCAGTACAGTAGTGGAGTGAGACAACCCTAAGGGCAAACAACCCAAAGAACTACCACACATTGAGACTCTGAGGAGGAAGTAGGAACCAAGTGTCTTAGAGCAAAAACCCAAAGAGAGCTCGAATGGAGAGCCTCTGGGTGCTGGATTGCAGCAGTATATATACTACACTACACATGTCCTGTGCGAGGCTATCCATGAGGCTGTATGCTGTACGAGGCAGTGAGCACAGCTGCCATCCTCCGGTAAGGCTATGCTAATGACATCAAGGGGTACAGCATGTACAGCACGAGGCTGTAGTCTAGACAGACCTACAGATAAGATGCACTAGATAAGATACTACGGTATGATAAGATAAGATGTCATCTAATCATAGATTAGATAAGATAAAAAAGTTAGACCGTTACATGGAGACATCATCGCTATCATCAGCAGTGCCAGGCATAGGGCAGGTTGGCAGAGCTCCCACACTGGCGTGTCCAACTGTAAAATCAGTACAGCCCAACAGGTTTATGTACTGTAAAAGCAGCACAGGCCCAAGTTTGCATACTGTAACAGCATGTTGGCATACTGTAAAACCAGCACAGCCAACAGGTTTGTGTCTGTAAAAGCAATACAGCCTGACAGTGCCATACTGTAAAATCAGTACAGCCTGACAGGTTTATGTACTGTAAAAGTAGTACAGGCACAAGTTCACATACTGTAAAAGCAGGTTTGCATACTGTAAACACAGTGCAGCCCAACATGTTTACATACTGGCATACTGCAAAAGCAGTAAAGGCCACCACATTTGCATACTGTAAAATTTGTACAGTCCAATGGGTCTGCAAACTGTAAAGCCAGGTCTGCATACTGTAAAACCCGATTTGCATACTGTAAAAGAAGCAAAGGCCAAAGGTTTACATACAGTAAAATTGGTAATGGCTAATGATTGCTCAAATTGTAGAAGTAGGCTGGCCAACCAATGTAAGAGTATGTCTGCAGACCTGTGTGTCAGTGAGTGCCCATACAAAAGCATTACCAGTTTTACAGTACGCAAATCTGTCAGACTGTGTGCAAAACCAGCACTGGTTGTGTCATATGACTAACCTCACACGATCACGTGATCTAGACTCATGCAAAAAAATCACATGACCTAGTCCGAATACATTGTTTTGCAATCCATACATACAATTAAGTCCATTACAAACTGCAATACAAGCAAAAAAAAAGAAAAAAAAAGCAGGTAATCAGACTGGCAAGAGGGGGCCCTCCCCTTGACAGTCCACCTCCCAGAGAAAAAAGTCTACTATGTAAAATTTCACATGAAATCAATGATTTAAAAGACAAAATCTGTAATAGCATTTAGAATTAGTAAGAAATAGGATAAATACACTTACCTTCATGCTCAAAATGAAAATAGCAAATATTATCATGCAACCTGGTTGCTATTACTATAAAAATATATGGTTAGCATGTAAATGCATAAGGAAGATTGAACCCACACACCAATATTCAGACAAGGAAGACAAACAGGAGGTGCACTTGTGCACCTACACACCAGCATCAAAATAAATAATCCCCCAGACCAAAAGACGAGCAGGAGGAGTGCAAGCACACCCACACACTGGCATCAAGACAAATAATCCCCCAGACCCAAAGATGAGCGGGAGGAGTGCAAGTGCACCCACACACCAGCATCAAAATAAATAATCCCCCAGATCCAAAAGGGGAGTGGGAGGGGTGCAAGCGCACCCACATGCCAGCCCCAAGACAAACAATCCCCCAGACCAAAAGACAAGCAGGAGGAGTGCAAGTGCACCCACACACCAGTGTCAAAACAAGTAATCCCCCAGACCCAAAAGAGGAGTGGGAGGGGTGCAAGTGCACCCACACACCAGCCTCAAGACAAATAATCCCCCAGACAAAAAGACAAGTGGGAGGAGTGCAAGCGCACCCACACACTGGCATCAAGACAAATAATCCCTCAGATCCAAAAAGACAAGCAGGATGGGTGCACACACACCCACACACTGGTGTCAAGATACATGATCTACCAGACCCAAATGAAGACATTATTAGTATAAACAGATAAAAAATAGACCACACCTGTGTACTCAACACTGGTAGTCCAAAACTAGCCCACAGGCCCAAGCACTAATAAAAAGAAGACATTAGTATAAGGAAACCCAAGATAGAACATACCTGTGTACTCAATTTCTTTTCTATTAGGCAGGCTGCAGTCCTGCCTAATAGAAAGGAGGTGTTGAGTGAAGACATGCTGGAAGGTGTGAAGGAGAAGTGAAAATTTTCAAACTCAGCTTGTGGCTGAGATGTGGCTTGTGTTTCCTTATACTAATGTCTTCTTTTTATTAGTGCTTGAGCCTGTGGGCTAGTCTCAGACTACCAGTGTTGAGTACACAGGTATGGTCTATTTTGTACCTGTTTATACTAATAATGTCTTCATTTGGGTCTGGTAGATCATGTATCTGTTGAAGCAATACCTATATACATAGAGGAACTGCTACTCCAACTCACCTGTTGGATGGAGTGCACAACCTGAGATGGTAGCGGTAGCTGGTCAAGAGCTGTTATATTATATAAGTGATGAACACTGTTTATATACAACAAATAGTGTGACATGTAACATCTACTCTAAAGAGGACTATTACTAAGTCTACACTAATATGGGTCGCAGTCTTGTGCGCACTTCGTCGACAGTTTATGCTGGGTGCACGTGTGACTTTAACACTCCCCCTCACTGTGCTGCACGTAGAGCACTTCAGCGAATAAGGTGCTAGATGCTGCCAGAGGGAAACTGTAAGCCTAGTTGAGCTCTGAACTTCGCGAATTTCTCGCATGGTAAGTTCTTGGTGAGCAGATCGGCAGGATTCTCAGCACCATCAATAAAGAATAGTTCCATGTTACCTTTTGCGACTGACTCGCGGATTCCATGGTAGCGGATGTCGATGTGCTTGGAGTGAGGCTCTGTTACAGGGTTGGATGCCATGAATATGGACCCCTGATTATCACCGCAAATTGGGATAGCTTTCAGCTTATAGCCGAGCTCACTGAGTAAACTCCAAATCCAGGTAACTTGGCGAGCGCAATCGCTCAAAGCCATGTATTCGTCTTCTGTGCACGAGAAGTCCAACTGATCAAGCCATCTGCAAGCTTCAGGTAGAAACCTGTCTGCGAGAGGCGAGAGATAGGGTCTGATCCCCAATCTGAGTCTGTGCATGCAATCAGGCCAGCACCAGATCCACCATTGTATACTAGGGAGTACAAAGGTGTCCCAATTAAGTAGCAACAAATATACAGCGCTTTGTTCAGGTGGTCCTGGCATCAGGGAACTGGTGATAAAATGGTAATGAAAGATAGGCTAGATAGTCCTAGATAATCCTAGACTTCCCAATGTCAACCTTTATCAAACCATCATCCTGGACTATAATGGATTATCTTGCTGTCCACATTTCCCTGATAGGGATGGATTCACGGCATGGCGTGAGAGATGGGTGACTGCAAAAGCAATGTCGGGCCTAGTGCCTAACATAAGGTACAGAAGGGACCCAATAACCATCTGGAAACAGGAGTGGAGTTCTGCATCAACAGGCTCTGTATTTTTGGTGGCATAGTAGCCAGCTGGCAGTGGGGTGCTTGCAGACTTTGCATTGAGCATGCTGCAGCATTCGACGACCTTTTGTAGGTATGCGCATTGGTCCAAGTGGATAGCGCGACCTTTGCAAGTGATTCGCATACGGAGGAACTCACTTGGTTCTCCAAGGTCTCTGCACTCCCATTTGCGCATGAACTGTGCTTTGATGGCATCAACAACAGCCTTGTTAGGGCTGCAGAATAGTGCATCGTCAACGTAGATAATACCAATGACGATGTTGGTGCCTTTCTTCTTGTAGAAGAAGATGCCTGCTTCAGACTTAAGGCGCTCAAACCCGAGCTCCTTGAGAGACTCATCAAGTGTGCACCACCAAGCTAGGCCAACCTGTTTAAGGCCATAGAGGGCACGCCAGAGGCGGAGCACTTTGCACTCTTGCCCGGGAACTGCAAACCCTTCGGGTTGTTCCATGTAGATCTCTTTGTCGAGCTTGCCATACAAGTAGGCGCTCCGAACGTCGAGTCCAGTGATATACCAATTCTCAAGTGTGGCAAGCGCAAGCATGAGGTGCACTGTTTCAAAGTGCACAACTGGTGAGAGAGAGAGAGAACATCTTTATTTATATCCCATGTAAGCAACAGACAAATCTGAGTAAGACACGGCTGGTTGGAGTGAGATTATCTAATTTCCACCTGTGTCCATGAAGCCCTAGAAACACCTCACTCACACTTGTAACCCCCCGCTACTGGGTTAACCCTAGTCACCAAACCAATTAGGTAACTGCCCATTAAAGGCTCCCTGACCACCATTAGAGGTTTGTCCCACCTGCCTGTTCTGACTGGCCAGAGAGGTGTGAATACTATTCTTGGATGGCTCACTTAGGTGGAGGTGCTGGTGGTGGCTGGTAAGTTAGTTTTGGCTAATATTTTAATCCAGGTTCGCGCCTGGTCAGGGTGACCCCTCCTAACTCCCACGGCCAACTTTTGAGGACTGGTCCCATCACTAAACTTGGCATATAGCTCCCACTATCCCATCCATTGCCCACACTAATCTCACAGGGCCCTCCAGTTCACCCTTGGTTGTGACATCATTGTGATTCCCATGACGGCAAGTAGCAGTAAAAATGGGCTTGGGGGGAGTTGAACAAGCAACTCACTGCACAAAGGCAGCTGGGGGTAACTGCTAGACCACCTGACCCCCTGCACATGACTGGTGAGAAGACCTGGTTGAAAACTAATCCCTCAACCTGGGAGAAGCCTTTTGCTACTAAGTGGGCTTTCTTGCGGCCATCCGACTTCACATCGAAGACCCATCAATTCTTAATGACCTTCTGGTCTCGGGGATGGTCAACTAGCTCAAAGACTTTGTGCTTTCACAGCACATTGAGCTCTTCTTAGCAAGCAAGTCGCCAGAGTTTCTGCTCAGCTTGGGGTAAGCGAGCGATGTCCTTGTAGGACCAGTTGTAGATGCTCTCATATTGAGGCTTGCTGGTTGTGAGGGCTTTGCCCATCAGGAATCAGACTAGGTTTGCTCCCCCTTCCTCGCACATCTTTTGCACATCTTCCTCACTGGGCATTGCAGAGGTGTCGGGGAAACCACCAGGGATATGGTCTGGTGTGTCCGGTTGTGGGGGCCTAGGGGCCTCACCCACTGTTTCTCACCATTGAGAGGCACTTTCGATATCCCGGAGTTGCTCGACGGGATGTTGCCGCTCACCATACACGTTACTGGGGCGCAATGGCGCTCTACGTTCACATTGGAGGTGGGCAGGTATATTAACTGCAGGGGGTCGCAGTGCATTCTGGCAGTGTTCAGCTTGGCCAGGGCACTGTGGTGCCAGGGGTGGCGGATTTCTCGCCGGTGAAGGTGTTCTCAGTGCTGGTGGAGGCACTAGAGATGGCGTACAGGGAGGATTTATTTGACTAGGCTCTTCCTCATGAGCCTCAGGTTCCTCGCGCTTTGGATCATCATCCTGCACTTGGGGATGTGGGTAGCCATGGTTGTGTTCCACATCATCATCACTGTTGATATCATCAGGGGGATTCCCTGGTCGATCGGTGGTAGGTTTTGGATTTACCCTTCCAAAAGGGTTCTCAAGAGGTTTGCACCTGTTTTTGGGGCAGTGAGGGAAATGATGCTCGTCAAAGACGGTGTGAGCAGCGGTGAATACTGCATTGGTGGAGCACATAAACAAGAAATTGTGCTCATTGCCAGGGGCAACACCGATGTAAGTCATAAGCTCCGACTTGGGAGCCATCTTATTTTCTCTAGCCGAGGCTGGGAGGTAGACAAAGGCTCCACAGCCAAATACACATAGGTGATCGATGTTAGGCATCTCCCCCTTAAGCATTTCATGGAGGGTGCACCATCGCAGGCGAGCTACCGGAGTATGGTTGTAAATGTGGGTTGCATGAGCGAATGCAAATTCCCACCAGGAGTCAGGAATGTAGGCTTGATGCCGCATATACTCAGCTTTATCCGTGAGAGTGCGCCCTAAACACTCGGCGTGGCCATTCTGCATGGGGGTTCTTGAAGCACTTTGATATATTTTAATTCCTTTCTCAAGGAGTGCTCAATCAAACAGATCAGATTTATATTCTCTGCCAGCATCGGACATCCATCCAACGACGTGCATATCATGTTGGACGTGCACCATTTCGAGGAAATCTTTGGCAGCCATAATCACTGCAGCTTTGGAGCGAAGAGGCATAGTCCAGGTGTGAGAAGTGTAGTCATCATAGAAGGTGATAACGTATTTAAATTTCTGGTATGATGTAACCGGGAAGGATTTGAGATCAGAGTGCACCAGCTTGAAGGGCTTGGAAGCACATCTTTCATTCTCTGGGAAAGCTCAATTGGGCATCTTGCCAAGAGCACATCCAGGGCAAACACAATCCTCAGTTGGAAAGTGGATCCCTGGGAAGTGCTGTGTATGTTTTTGCGTGCGTCGGAGTACTTCCTTCAAGGGGTGCCCAAATCTCCGGTGCATAATGTTGTAATTGACTTTGCTCATGGAGGCGATATAGTTAGATCTAATTATTGGGATAGATCTAATCCCGAAAATGATGTTGTGATTGTCTTCTGGGTCTGGCCCAAACCATAGGCGTTCAGCTTTATGAATGAGGCTAATGCCTCGCTTATCACCAGTGACTTTGTAGTTACACTGGAGCATTTTGCCCATGGAAATAAGGTGTGCAGTAGCGCCTGGCATATGGAGCACTTGGGTGAGTGTAATGACTTTCTCATCCCCAGAGTTGTGGTCTAGGCACCAGAGTAATACTGTACCAATGCCAGCAATTAGTGCTACACCATTTGTGGTTTTGGCATAGTGCACTCACTTTAGCACATTGTAGGAGGCGAAATCACCTATGTCACCAGTAAAGTGGCATGATGTGCCAGAGTCTAGGAGCCAGAAAGCACCAGATAGTTCGCTATTGTCAGCCATTTTTCCCTTACACTTAGCACAGTGTGCATCACTCGTTTCATGAGAACACGAACAAATATATGCTTTACTCGAGACACGACACGACAAATTGTAGTTACTACTCGCTATATACAGTGCTGGCGTAAAGTGCACATGTAAAGGGAGCATGTCAGTGTCGGTCAGCACGCATGCAGAAGGTACTTGCCTGAAAAGGCTGGCCTCCATGCCCATCGCCATCGATGTTGCGTTGTAGCGGTCAAGGACCATCGCATCAATCTCATCGAACTCATCATCAGCGAAGGGCTCGTGAGCGAAGGGCTCTTCATCTCCAAGGGTGATGGTATCCTCCTCATACATAGTGATGCGCTCCTCAAGATGAGGGCGCTTCAGCAAGGAGGGACCGGCCTTGGGCTGGTCCAGGTTCGCACTCACCAATGACACAACTTGGTCGAGGGATGGTCTGGCAGGAGGACTCTACCCCCAGATGGTGTGCCAAATTGAAGGCCTTAATAGTATTATCGAAAGCAGGGGGGCCGTAGTGGGCAGCACCAGGAGTGTGAGCCAAAGCGCTGTCACGCACCAAACGTGTTTGGTACTGTGGACATGGAGAAAGTTAGCCGATGAAACTAATGCAAAGAACACACCCAAGATCTGTTGAAAGATTGTCCTGACTTGAGGGATACAGACAGCCCTCGCTATCCATATCACGCAAAGTCAAGACTATCCTTATGCGAAGAATGAATACAAGCTTGTCATAGCCATCTATCGCACAAGAATGACTATCCTGGAGCAAGAGATGAATGCCATCGTCTGGCAGTCATCCCTCGCACAAGAACCGCCAAGAAGCAGAAGAATCCAAGGATTGATGATCATTTCAGTATGAGAGAGGAATGCAACCTACTGCAGTCCAACTCCCATACCAGAACAACCAAAGAAGCAGAAGAAACGATAGAGAAACAAAGGAGAAAAGGAAGAATCATTTTTAGCGCCCAAATGTCAAATTTAGGCGCCCAGTGCCGGCATTCCGATATTTTGAATGGCTCCGCCATTTTTGAAGCTATCAATCATGTGACTATACCATCATGGAGCCTAGACCGTGGTCTATCTGCCTGTCAAGTTCCGACGTAAATCCATTCATTTCCCACGGAGATATTCCACCCACAATCCAGACACCCACTTCATCACTCACTATGGAGTCCGCATTTTCTCTGGAACGTTTCTCCGCTATTGCAGCAGACCTCAATTATGTCCTGCTCTTAGGACAGCCTCTCCCTGAGCTCCTGTGTACTGTCTGGTACATATCTTCCCAGCCTTCTCCCTCAGTCCCTCTCGTTCTCGGTCAGCGCGTTCTCCTCGTCAGTCCTGCGTCGCGCACATACTTTGGTCATCTCAAGTCTATCATTAGACTTGAAAATTCATACCTGGTCGTCTCTGTGTCTCCTGAGTCCTCTGCATATGGTCCTTTCATCCCAGAGTCCTGTCACATCCATCTCCCTCTATCATTCATCTCGCTTCCCTGGACACGTCGAATCCGCTACTTGCGATTCTCTTCCCTGCTATCCCGCAACAAACACGAATGAAACAGTGCTCTAGAACCATTCTTAGGAGCCCTAATAGAGTACAGAACCTTCCCCTTACTGCTCAAGGGAAGACTGCACTTCGGGAGCACCAAATTTCGCGTTTTTGCTCTACAGAAGCTCAATCCAAGGGATTTGTGACACTCTGTGACCAGCTGTGACTCTACTTGTCATTCCAGGCCCCCTGACACTGCTCTTCTGGTCGGATCAATTCTTTTATTATCCCCCAGCCACTCCCATCAGTGGCACTGCTTCAGAAGCTCATCTCCAGATCTAAAGTTCAATAAATCATAGGTTGTGCTTCCCTTCTTTCTGAGTCACACAGAGTCACTCTGGCTCACTCTGACTCACTCTGCTGCGCATTATTCTTATTCATCCCCTCTTGGCATTACTAATCCCCATTACTCCCCTTACCAATCACTTACCAATCATCCTTCAAATCATGCTTATCATGCTGCTTATCAATTCATGACTCATGCCCCTATGATTCATATGCATTATGTCATCGCATATGCTCATTTAGCTTCGATCTACTCATCCCATGCTTTCCCCCCCTCTCTTTTGGGCCCCATGCAATGATTTTTCCATATTCTTGGTTATACACCCCTTTTTACCTATGTTTTTGCTCTTTCCCTTGGCTCAGCAGCTTGTTCAGGCTCTCCCCATCGATGACTCAGCCTGATTACACTGCTTATCAATCGCTTACCAATTTCTTACCAATCTCTTACCAAGCACTTAGTCATTTGTGCTTACAGGGCCACAGCCCCTCCTGTATATAAACCAGCAGCCAAAGGCTGCAAGGAAGTGTCTGCTTCCCCCTCAATAAAGCGACCACATTCACTCTCCCTCACTGTCTATAAGCTCCCTCTTTGTCTTTGGACTTGTAGGTCACTCAGTGCTGGCCTAAAGCTCCTATATTGTTGTTTATCAGATATATCTTGTATCTGATCATTTCTCTAGGCTGAAGCGCAGTCTAGCATCACTGTCCACTCTATCCCATCACTGTCCATCGCATTCTTGAAGCAGGAACTGTCACCTTGCTTCCCTGTTGCTCCATCACTGCTGTTACACCCCTGTTGCCAATCTATCATTGCTCTTCTATCCCAGGACTCTTCCTAACCACTGTGGTAGGCTGAAGAGGTGTTGAAATTCCTGGTCCCTACAGTACCATTTTTTCCCTTATACTTAGTATGGACACACCGAGCATTCATTACATAATCACGGTCGTTCTTTATAGGATGTTTTTCTTTCGTTTCGTACCTCAGTCTCTGTTTGCACAGAAGTACTGAGGTAAGGCTACTCTACACATTCATTTACTATGATACTGACCTATGTAGTCATTTGTGACTCTTGCCTAGGTTAGTTAAATGAAGTCTCTGTTTGCACAGAAGTACTGAGTCATTTGTGACTCTTGCCTAGTGTCGAGCTGCGCCAGTTCACCTCACAAAAAGAGGAGTCAATACCATCCCCAGTCGCATTCCATCCCCATCAGAAGCCCTTCCCTTCCCTCCTGCATCCTGCCTGAAGGCATGCAGCACATCCCTCTGAGGAGATTAAATACCAGAAACACAAAGGAAGACCACCACTCGCATATTGCTGTCATTTGGTGTTGGTTGTTGGTTGTTCTGACCTCTTCCCTCACTTAGGCGCACAGCGCGGGGGTCGATGGTGGGTTCTGGTCCATCATAGTGGACATAAGTAGTGAAGGCGGCTTGTTGGGTGTTCTTGCGGTGAGCGCAAGCCTTCTTGCCACCACAACGAGTTCAGCCTCCCTGTCCTTGGGCAGGAGCATTTCTGCTTGTACTGCCGTTGGACCTGCCTTGCTGCTGCTGCTGCCTCTGGGGCTGCTGCTGCTGCTGGGCGAACTTGGGGTCAGCCAGCTTGCGCTTCACAGGCCCTTACCACCAGCGCGGGAAGAGGCGCCTTTCTGCTGGAAAGAGAGCGTGGCAGCCTTGACTATCCCATCAGGCTTGAGGTTCTTGATCTCATTCGGCAACATCTGGCTGAGAATTTGAGCTACAACCTCCATGGTGGGAGGGAGCTTGCAAAGGATAATCATTGCCTGCACGGGGGCAGGGAACTTGAAGCCAGCATCCTTCAGGTAGGTGAAGTGGCTAAGCAACTTCATAATGGCAGGAGCGGGATGGGAGCCAGCAGGAATGTTGGTGGCCAGGAGCTTGCTAAGCTCAGCGTAGGCGGAACCGATACTGGGGGCGCCGAAGTTCTTCTTCAGGTGGTCCCATACTTCCTTGATGGACGTGAGTTCGGAAACGGCAACTTGAATCGAGGGGGCAAGGCGCAAGGTGATATTACCGAGTGCTCTCTCGGTGTTGTTGTCCCACTCCTTTCGGTCATCATGACCATCAGCAGGTTGCGTTGTCGAATAGACATACCATTGGCCTTGTGCCCAAAGGTAGGCCTGCATAGAGGTGTGCCACTGCTGCCAGTTGGAGCCAGTGAACATGGGAACCATCTTGTCAAGAGTGCTGGACATGGTGATATTCTATTGGGAGTCAACGGAGTCAGCAAATGAATGCAACAATGAACAAGCAAGAAAAGAAGAAACACCTGAGTGCTAGTGAAAGCACTTCTGTCAACAGCTAACTCATGACTAGGTCATGCCAGCGCAAGTCATCAACAATGTTCGCCATGGTTGGTGCAAGTCATCGATGAACTTCGCCTGGGGCAATACAGGTGCTCAACTAGGAGCTCACTGTCTGGCGCAAGTCGTTGACCGACTTTGCCTTGTGGCTGTGCAGGGGCTCAGCTAGGAGCTCACTGTGGTCCACAGCATCGAGCTAGTTAAAGCGATGCTCTGGGAGCTGGAGCGCTGTCTGGTGCATTGCTGCACACAGTGCACTCATGGGGCTCATAACCTGTTGAAGCAATACCTATATACGTAGAGGAACTGCTACTCCAACTCACCTGTTGGGTGGAGTGCACAACCTGAGATGGTAGCGGTAGCTGGTCAAGAGCTGTTATATTATATAAGCGATGAACACTGTTTATATACAACAAATAGTGTGACACGTGATGTGTGACATGTAACATCTACTCTAAAGAGGACTATTACTAAGTCTACACTAATATGGGTCACAGTCTTGTGCGCACTTTGTCAATGGTTTACACCGGGTGCACATGCGACTTCAACAGTATCTTGACACCAGTGTGTGGGTGTGTGTGCACCCATCCTGCTTGTCTTTTTGGATCTGGGGGATTATTTGTCTTGAGGCTGGTGTGTGGGTGCGCTTGCACCCCTCCCACTCCTCTTTTGGGTCTGGGGGATTATTTGTCTTGACACCGGTGTGTGGGTGCGCTTGCACTCCTCCTGCGTGTCTTTTGGTCTGGGGGATTATTTGTCTTGGGGCTGGTGTGTGGGTGCGCTTGCACCCCTCCCACTCCTCTTTTGGGTCTGGGGGATTATTTATTTTGATGCCAGTGTGTGGGTGCGCTTGCACTCCTCCTGCTCATCTTTTGGTCTGGGGGATTATTTATTTTGATGCTGGTGTGTAGGTGCACAAGTGCACCTCCTGTTTGTCTTCCTTGTCTCAATATTGGTGTGTGGGTTCAATCTTCCTTATGTATTTACATGCTAACCATATATTTTTATAGTAATAGCAACCAGGTTGCATGATAATATTTGCTATTTTCATTTTGAGCATGAAGGTAAGTGTATTTATCCTATTTCTTACTAATTCTAAATGCTATTACAGATTTTGTCTTTTAAATCATTGATTTCATGTGAAATTTTACATAGTAGACTTTTTTCTCTGGGAGGTGGACTGTCAAGGGGAGGGCCCCCTCTTGCCAGTCTGATTACCTTCTTTTTTTTTCTTTTTTCTTTGCTTGTATTGCAGTTTGTAATGGACTTAATCGTATGTATGGATTGCAAAACAATGTATTTGGACTAGGTCATGTGATTTTTTTGCATGAGTCTAGGTCACGTGATCGTGTGAGGTTAGTCATATGACACAACCAGTGCTGGTTTTGCACACAGTCTGACAGATTTGCGTACTGTAAAACTGGTAATGCTTTTGTATGGGCGCTCACTGACACACAGGTCTGCAGACATACTCTTACATTGGTTGGCCAGCCTACTTCTACAATTTGAGCAATCATTAGCCATTACCAATTTTACTGTATGTAAACCTTTGGCCTTTGCTTCTTTTACAGTATGCAAATCGGGTTTTACAGTATGCAGACCTGGCTTTACAGTTTGCAGACCCATTGGACTGTACAAATTTTACAGTATGCAAATGTGGTGGCCTTTACTGCTTTTGCAGTATGCCAGTATGTGAACTTGTGCCTGTACTACTTTTACAGTACATAAACCTGTCAGGCTGTACTGATTTTACAGTATGGCACTGTCAGGCTGTATTGCTTTTACAGACACAAACCTGTTGGCTGTACTGCTTTTACAGTATGCAAACTTGGGCCTGTACTGCTTTTACAGTACATAAACCTGTCGGGCTGTACTGATTTTACAGTACACACACCTGTTGGCTATACTGGTTTTACAGTATGCAAACCTGGTAGCCTGTACTGCTTTTACAGTACACAAACCTGCCAGCCTGTACCAACTTTGTAATACACTGTGAATTTTCCACATGCTGCATTACCCCAGTTTGATGTTGTTATGACTTATAGGCATGAACAAATTTTCTAATCATCTGGCCGACCCTAGTTGTGCCATGTATGTCTCCTGTCGGCCTGTCCCAGCTTTACAGGCATCAACACATTTTCCAATTATCTGGCCAGCCCCAGTTTTGCCATGTATGTTGCCCACCAGCCTGTCCCAGCTTTACATGCATCAACAACATTTCCAATCATCTGGCTGACCCTAGTTTTGCCATGTGTTTCATCTGTCGGCCTGTCCCAATTTTACAGGCATCAACTAATTTCCCTGGAGGCCAGCCTACCCCAGTTTTACAATATTATTGATCATCAGCCTGTCCCCGCTTTACAGGCCTTAACTGATTTTCTCATCCTCCAGTCGACCCTAGTTTTGCCATGTTTGTTACCTGTTGGCCGGTCCCACTTTTGCATTAAATGGCTGATTAGGAAATACCACTAGGAAATGTAGTAGTTCTATCATAATACCATACACCAGCCAGTCCTGGTTTTGCCATCCTGTTCAAATTTCAGCCTGACCTAGGTTTACAGTGCTTTGGCCAGCACCAGCTAGTCCCACTTTTACAGGCAAATGTATATGCCATATGTCCCACTTTTACAGGCAAATGTATATGCCATATGTCCCACTTTTACAGGCAAATGTATATGCCATATGTCCCACTTTTACGAGGGTCAGTGACTGAACTATGTGCAGTGGTCTCCATTTGGTACTCCCAGGGGCCTCCTTGGTACATTGGCTTTAACTCCAATGGTGACCTGTGTGTCGCCGAGGTCGCCCCACAGGAGGTTGTCAAGATGACAACCACTCCTCCCCTGTCTGTCCCCAACATTCTATTCTGACCCCCACTTTACAACAGCCCACCAGGCCTCTATCCCCCCCACCCCCTCTTATCAGTCCTTCACGTTCACTAACTCATCTTTACATAGTGCCTGTGCCTTACCACCTTTCCCATATCACTTGTTTTAAGTGCTGTGGGGCAGTGTTGTCTGAAATTCCTTGTATAGTGACCTCTCCCATATGATAGATACATTAGTCAGTATGGGTCAGCATAGGGTGCCCACCCTCAGGTTCCTTAAATTTGCATAAAAAATAAATAAATAAAAAAGTCCAATGAAATCTGCATCCTGTCATCCATTGTTTGGCAGTTGCAAGCAAGATATTTTTTGGAGCCTGTATCACTGCATTATGTCCAGTGTAGGGGGTAAGTCCCTTGAAGGCACAAAATAAGGTGTTTGCCCAAGGAGACTTGGTCTGGCTGGACTAGGGAAGCTAACAGGACTGGAGCACAGGAGTGCACTCGAGGGGGTAACAAGCACAGCCAAATGTGCAGGGAATGTGCAACTAGAGAGCCAGGAGGTTGCAGGAAACAGCAGGACACACTTAGAGACTCAGATAGGGGCAGAAAAAGCTTGTTATTATTGTGTGGATGAGGCCTATATGGTGAAATGTGTGTAGGTACATGATGGGAAGGCTAAATAAGGAAAAGCACACAAGAAGCATGTTGGAGTATAAACAGACTGTTATGGTTTGTTTACTTACTTACATAAGCATAAAGTGCACATACAGTAGTTTCTATTATTACAGTTTGCTCAGTAGCTTGCCAGGCTACTGAGGGTGAGTACCATTCCTACTGACTACCTTCTACCTACTGATACCTTGTAGTTACCCTATAGGTATAAACTATCTTCTCCTTCACCACAACCAATCTTAACATTCCATGAAATCAAAATCTCAGTGCCAATCCATTCAATAATCGGATGTCTTCAAATTTCTAATACTGGCTAATGTTCATTTTCCTATAATATTCCATCCTTTTGTCACACTTTATGTATCATGCTTTATCACATGACATGCATCGAAACTGTTTGAGCTCTACCTTACACTCCAGCACCCAGTGGACTCTGTCCATATGGAAGGAATGAATGTCTGACATTCTGATAATTCTGAAAACTTCTGGTTATTGTTTCTGATGATCTGAGACTCTGATAGTATCTGGTAGTCTATTCTTCTGAAGGCCTGATAGTCTGAGAGTTCTGAGATTTTCTGGTGATCTGCCACACTGACATTCTGATACTCTGGGACTCTGAGATATCTGACAGTCTGATAGTTCTCTGGTGATCTGCTATTCTGAGTTTCTGATAATCTGATAATCTGAGAGTATCTGATCATCTGCTGGTATGAATGTCTGACATTCTGATAGTTCTGAAAACTTCTGGTTATTGTTTCTGATAATCTGGGATTCTGACAGTATCTGGTAGTCTGTTGTTCTGAACACTTGAAGGTCTGAGAGTTCTGAGATTTTCTGGTGATCTGCCATTCTGAGTTTCTGATGGTCTGATAGTTCTGAGAGGTTCTGGTGTTCTGTCACTCTTGGATTTTGATACTCTGGGACTCTAAGAGTATCTGGCTGTCTGAAAATCTCTCAAAAAGTCTGAGAATATCTGAAGATCTACTGGTATGACTGTCTAATCATCTGATGGTTGAGAAAATCTGGAGATGAGATTTGATGATCTGAAAGTCTGAAATTTTTTGATATTCAGACCAGCAGACCCCCAGTTTTTTTCAGTATGTAGATCTATGTTACTGATATCAGATATTTTCAGATGATCAGATTTTCTCAGACCTTCAGAACATTTGCCAAGTTGCTGATGTGAGGCTCAATTGTGCTCATCCTTCACATCAGGATCATCTTGATATTGACATTATCTTACATGTTCAATGTACCAAACCTGTTTGGTGCATGACACTGCAGAACCTCATGTTGAACCCTCTTCAGCTGAGGATGTGCCATTTTATACTGCTGTTTCATGCCCTGAGGGCCTGCACTATCTAGTAAAGTCAGTGGTATGTATGCCTCTTCCACCTCTGTGTTCTGTGCAAATAAACTCACTTTATGGCAATCATGAAACAAACCAACCAGAAATGTTTCACATCATTGGATCTCAGTGGACCCATATCTCATTCAGTGGCTCCATTGCAGCCATGCTCTGTTCCCATACCTAGCTCTGAGCCTCATAATCAAGGACCTGGACAGCCTCTCCCATCAGAAGATGACATAACTACAGCACCTGGAGCAGTTGAGCAGAAAGGAGTGGAACTAGCCACTCATCACCCAGAGGATGTTGAGCTGTGTGAGTTACCACTTATCTACCATTGGAGCATCAGTGACAGTCATTTCAGTGCTGAAATGAAATGGCATGAATAAATGTGCAATGGTATTGCAGGTCAATAACTGTGATCTAAATAAAACATTGAGTACAGGTAGCAAACACATAGAATTTGATTTTCAATAGAAGAAACAATGGAATAATATTGTTAAGGCTCAAAACATGCTTGCCACTTGGATCCATGTGCCATTTGACTGAGATCTAGCTCTACACCTCCCCTTGGCATAACTAACCTAGTACATGGGTTATAGAATGGATCTCTTTTATCAACAGGCACCCATAGGAGCAACTGGCCATGTGGACCTCTGATCCATCCATCTTCATGAAGTCTAACACATTGGTGGAAGGCCTGTTTATCATGGGAACAAAGCTTCCCTCTGTTGCACAATGCATGAGATAGCACAGAAGAGAACCTAATTGAATGATATGACATGGGATGCTGATTATAATGGTGCAAAGTAGCATGCACATCATGTTCTGTATGATATGAAGATAAACATGTAACAATATAGTTGAGGAGTATCATGCTCACCATTGGTTGAAGATATATAGCATTGATTTGATTCAAGGGAAACCTCTCCTTTAACATCATTGATAATACTGACCTTTTTTTCATTGTTCCAGATTCTTACAGTGGCATCACATGAGTCTGAGTAAATCCTTGTGCCATCAGGGGAGAAAGCAATTGATGTGACCCATTCAGTGTGGTGTTGAAGTGGACTACCAATCTGCAAATGCCTTTCAACATCCCAGACTCTCAAAGTGTTGTCATATGAGCCTGACACAATCCTTGTGCTATCAGGGGAGAATGCAACTGATATGACTAAAGAAGTATGGCCTTGAAGAGGACTGCCAATCTGCACACCTCTGTCAGCATCCCAGACTCTCACTGTGTTGTCATATGAGCCAGACACAATCCTTGTGCCATTAGGGGAGAATGCAACTGATGTGACCCAGGAACTGTGACCTTGAAGTGGATTTCCAATTTGCATACCCCTGTTAGCATCCCAGATTCTCACAGTGCTGTCACATGAGCCTGACACAATTTTTGTGCTATTAGCAAAAAATACAACTGATGTGACCCAGGAAGTGTGGCCTTGAAGAGGACTGCCAATCTGCACACCCCTATCAGCATCCCAGACTCTCACAGTGTTGTCACATGAGCCTGACACAATCCTTGTACCATCAGGGGAGAATGCAATTGAGGTGACCCATGAAGTGTGACCATGAAGGGGACTACCAATCTGCACACCCTTATCAGCATCCCAGACTCTCAAAGTGTTGTCACATGAGCCTGATACAATCCTTGTTCCATTAGGGGAGAATGCAACTGAGCCAACTAGAGAAGTGTGACCCTGAAGTGGACTGCCAATTTGCACACCTTTTTTAGCATCCCAGATTCTGACAGTGTTGTCATATGAGCCTGACACAATCCTTGTGTCATTAGGGGAGAATGCAACTGATGCAACACAGGAAGTATGACCTTGAAGAGGACTACCTATCTGCACACCACTTTCAGCATCCCAGACTCTCACAGTATTATCATATGAACCTGACACAATCCTTGTGCCATCAGGGGAGAAGGCAACTGATGTGACCCATGAAGGGTGGCCTTGAAATGGACTGTCCATCTGCACACACCTGTCAGCATTCCAGACTCTCATAGTGTTGTCATATGAGCTTGACACAATCCTTGTGCCATCAGGAGAGAATGCAACTGATGTGACAGAGGCAGTGTGACATTGAAGTGGACTGCCAATCTGCACCCCTCTCCCAACATCCCAGAGTCTCACAGTGTTGTCATAGGAGCCTGACACAATTGTTGTGCCATCAGGAGAGAATGCAACTGATGTGATCCAGGAAGTGTGTCCATGAAAAGGACTACCAATCTGCACACCCTTGTTAGCATCCCAGACTATTATAGTATTGTCATGTGAGCCCGACACAATCCTTGTCCCATCAGGGGATAATGCAATTGATGTGACCCATTCTGTATGGCCTTGAAATGGACTGCCAATCTGCACACCCCTGTCAGCATCCAAGACTCGTACAGTGTTGTCATATGAACCAAATACAATCCTTGTTCCATCAGGGGAGAATGCAACTGATGTCACCCATTCAGTGTGGCCCTGAAGTGGACTACCAATTTGCACACCCCTATCAGCATCCCAGACTCTCACAGTCTTGTCATATGAGCCTGACACAATCCTTGTGCTGTCAGGGGAGAATGCAACTGACATGACCAAAGAAGTGTGGCCTTGAAGAGGGCTGCCAATCAACACACCCCTGTCAGCATCCCAGACTCTCACTGTGTTGTCATATGAGCCAGACACAATCCTTGTGCCATTAGGGGAGAATGCAACTGATGTGACCCAGGCAGTGTGGCCTTGAAGTGAATTTCCAATTTGCATACCCCTGTTAGCATCCCAGACTCTCACAGTGCTGTCACATGAGCCTGACACAATCTTTGTGCCATCAGGGGAGAATGAAACTGATGTGACCCAAAAATGGTGTTTTTGAAGAGAATTGCATATATTCACACTTTTGTCAGCATTCCAGACTCTCAAAGTCTTGTCATGTGAGCCTGACACAATTGTTGTGCCATCAGGGGAGAATGCAATTGATGTGACCCATTCAGTGTGACCTTGGAGTGCACTGCCAATCTGTACACTGCTGTCAGCATCCCAGATTCTTACAGTCTTGTCACATGAGCCTGATCCAATTCTTGTCCCATCAGGGGAAAATGCAACTGATGTGATCCAGGAAGTGTGGCCTTGAAGTGGATTACCAATCTGCACACCCCTGTAAACATCCCAGACTCTCACAGTGTTATCTTGGGAGCCTGACACAATCCTTTTGCTATCAGGGGAGAATGCAACTGATGTAACAGAGGAACTGTGACCTTGAAGTGGATTGCCAGTCTGCAGACCCTTGACAGCATCCCAGACTCTTACAGTCTTGGAATGTGATCCTGACACAATTCTTGTACCATCAGGGGAGAATGCAACTGATGTGACAGCAGAAGTATCACCTTGAAGAGGACTGCCAATCTGCACACCCCTGTAAGCATCCCAGACTCTCAAAGTGTTGTCATGTGAGCCTGACACAATCCTTGTGCCATCAAAGGAGAAGGCAACTGATGTGATTGAGGACGTGTGGCCTTGAAATGGACTTCCAATCTGCACACCACTGTTAGCATCCCAGACTCTTACTGTGTTGTCATATGAGCCAGAAGCAATCCTTGTGCCATCAGGGGATAATGCAACTGATGTGACCCATGAAGTGTGTCCATGAAAGGGGCTGCCAATCTGCATACCCTTGTCAGCATCCCAAACTCTCACAGTGCTATCACATGAGCCTGATGCAATCCTTGTTCCATCAGGGAAGAATGCAACTGAGGTGACCCACTCAGTATGGCCTTGTGATGGACTGCCAATCTGCACATCCCTGTCAGCATCCCAGACTCTCACCATGTTGTCATATGAACCTGACACAATCCTTGTGCCATCAGGAGAGAATGCAACTGATGTGACCCAGGAAGTGTGTCCATGAAGGGGACTGCCAATCTGCACACCCCTGTCAGCATCCCAGACTCTCACAGTGCTGTCACATGAGCCTGACACAATCTTTGTGCCATCAGGGAGAAATGCAATTGATGTGACCCATTCAGTGTGGCCATGAAGTGGACTGCCAATCTGCACACCCCTGTCAGCATCCCATACTCTTACAGTCTTGTCATTTGAGCCTGATGCAATCCTTGTCCCATCAGGGGAAAATGCAACTGATGTCACCCACTCAGTGTGGCCATGAAGTGGACTGCCAATCTGCACACCACTGTCAGCATTCCAGACTCTCACAGTGCTATCACATGAGCCTGACACAATCTTTGTGCCATTGGGGGAGAATGCAACTGATGTCACCCATTCAGTGTGGCCTTCAAGTGGACTTCCAATTTGCACACCCTCATCAACATCCCAGACTCTCACAGTCTTGTCATGGGAGCCTGACACAATCCTTGTGCCATCAGTGGAGAATGCAACTGATGTCACCCATTCAGTGTGGCCTTCAAGTGGACTGCCAATCTGTACATTGCTGTCAGCATCCCAGACTCTCACAGTGTTGTCACATGAGCCTGACCCAATCATTGTACCATCAGGGGAGAATGCAACTGATGTAACAGGGGAAGTGTGGCAAAGTGGAGTGCCAATTTGAACACCTCTATCAACATCCCACACTCTCACAGTCTTGTCATGTGAACCTGACAAAATCCTTGTGCCATCAGGGAAGAATGTAACTGATGTGACAAGGGATGTGTGTCCCTGAAACAAAACCTGAGCAGCTGGCCAATCTTTATAATACCCTCCAGCAACTTTGGCAATGTGGGGAAAATTTGCCCTTATATCTCTATATGATATTGCATTTTCAGGGGCAAATGGCAGTGCAGAGATGTACAAATGGGGAGTGCTTGCAGAAGCTCCACCAGAAAAGTTATGGATGAACTTTACACCATCCCTTGCCAATGCTGCAACATCCTCATATCCTGTCTTCTCCTGGATCAATTGTGTTATACAGGATCTCACCACCCCAGAGATCTACTCACCTGACACCATCTTGCAACAATAGAGAGTGCAGGTGCAGCATTACCAAGCACACCTAGCAAACTCAGCACCTCAAACCAGAACAGGATCCTTTCATTCCCCAGAATATCCTCCACACATCCTACTAGTTCAGGATCAAACTTAGTTGTCTGCAGATGCTTTGCCCAGAAGAGACATGAGTATGACAAATGAGATGGAATCTTGGCTTTGACTCTCTCTGTCAGACCAGGTACATCTGAGTTGAGCAGGTAGGAACTCTCCAGTCCACATATATTGAAACATAGACCACCATGAAGGACACGGAGGGACGCAACGGCTAGGTCTGCTTGAATACCTGACTCGCCAACAAAATAGTCTCCACTTCGTGATTGATCAGTCAAGAAGTCATGGAACGAAGAATGGAGTAGCCGAACAGAGTTTTTGTGGTCAGTGACACCACTCAGCAATGAGCCCATGTAGTCAAGAATGAGGGCAACATCGAAATGATCGTCCTCTTGTGGAAAGTACATACGCATTGCATGCAATGCATCCATGGGGAGGGGGTCCAACGTGTAAAGGATCTGTCGCATTAAGGAGCGGAACCGTGCAAGAGGCTTCTGCCTCCTGCCTACAGCACTTTCCAGGACCGCAACGTACATCTTGTCTAGGAGTGTTGCCCCTTCCCGTGACGTGCGTGCCATCAAGTCGTCGAAGCGCTCCTTGGCCGTCTCACCAGCAGTGCCTGGTCTGATCCACTCACAGGCGAGGCGGGCCCACTCGAACAAGCCATCGGCTCTGCGCACAATCTGCTTGATCTCCGCTGCACCAATATCTCGTCTGTGCTTGAGCTGCTTGGATACATACATATGAATATCACGTTCAGCAGGGACCTTGTCCAAAGAAACCGCTTTCACGTGCTGCGCATCGCGGAAAGCAACCATGATGTCGACCACCGGTCTGGATGTGAGAAGTATGCGGAAGTTGGAAGGGAGAGAAGCAGCCTCAGTGAGCACCTCCAGGATGTGCTTTCGCGATGCGTCGAGTCCGCTCTCATCCAATGCATCGATGACCACCACGATATTTCCAACTCTCCTACCCGAAACCTTTGACAGAGGCTTCAGGAGCTTCTCCCACTGTTGCATCACGTCGTGTGTGGCCTTGAGAGTGTTGTCCTCCTTGATAGCTCTAACCACCGCCCGTCGAAAAGCAGGATCACGGTTAGCCAGGTCGCGAACAATGGTCAACAACATCTTTTGCTCTCGATGTTCCGTCTGTCTATCGCGCGCGAAGCAGAAGCATGAACAAAGCCCCCCCGCATCCTTGTACTGCAGCGCAACGGTGTGAACGATGGCAGATTTTCCCCTGCCGGCCTGGCCGTGAAGCCAGAAGATCCGCGGCACATTAACGTTGGGGTCGTGGATCCAATCAACAATTTCTTGCAAAATTTCCACCCTCGTTCCATCTAGGCATTTCTTTGTTGTATCGAGTCCCGCGCCCTCTGCATACGCCATACCATCTAGGTTCAGGTCCTCGAGGACATCAAGGACGCGGTGTACGCTGATGGACGTGTCGTGAACCGCATGATCGCGAAATTCTTGCATTAACTCATCGAGTGCCTTGTTATATTCGTCGACGACGGACTGTGTTTCGGAAAAAATGTTCTTTGTCACTCGTTTCCCTGAGATGATACCTGATTAGAACATCGTGGAAGTATTCGGAGTGACATACAGAAGTTCTTGGTTTCGGAATAGTTTTCGATAAACTGGGCACAGCTACTGAGCACCTGGGCGATGCGCGCCAGTGTATCTTTCATCATATCCAAGTTTGCCATGGTATCCTCTTCAAGAAGGAACTCGTAGACACTTTGAATTTTTGAAAGTAGGCTGGAAACCGAGTGGTCTAGGTTCGCTTGCGCAATGATTACCTGACAGTGATATGAGATGCATGCCACTGCCAACCAGAAGACGTACCTGAGCGGCGCCGGTTAGAAGCCCCAACGCCATCTGAGTATAAGGGTGGACCTGCGCATCAATGTCAGCCTGCTTGTCACTCCAAGGCAAATGCAATATAGTACATTTGAGATAGTGCTGATTACGTTGTTGAAGGCCCTGAGTGGTCGGAGGTACGTCGAACTGACGGTGTTTATTTGAGAGACGGTAGTATTGATACCACCGACAAGTTCGGCGGCGTGTTGCGTAACACGTGGAAGAGGTACTGGTGCATCGATCTCGTCACGCACACAAGTCATAGTAGCGACTGCTTGGTCCATTGTGCTTGTCGCATCGGGCGGCTATTTTGTAGACGAGCGTTTAGAAACCACACGTTCCTAGATAAATATGAAAACCGTCTCTCGTACCTCTTGGCCTTGTACAATTTGAGTCGATTCCCTTAGTAAATCGTGTGACTGTAAGACAAGGCTTAGCGAACAACACTCGATAATAGAAAAGACCTCATGCAGAGCTTGGGGCAGTTCCACTTCAATAGATGCACTCACGCTCATAGAGGCACTTGCGATTGTTTGGTTGGAACGACTAGACAGTAATAAATTCTTCAACTTCTCCAGTTTTCCCTGAACGATATTGGGAGTAAGAGCCGGTGATGACCCTCGAGTCTAGTTTCTCATGATCAAGACGCTCTCTTGCAAAGGACAAATTGCGTACCAGGACAAACTGAGAGTCCGATGTGACTTGAATGGTTTTGTTTTTCCAAGGTTTCAGCTTAGAGCGATGGGTATTGGACTGATTATCGGTCATGTGGGACTCGGCGATGGCAGAAGGAATACAATCTTGCACTTGCAGGTCAAAAGGAGCAACGATAGGAAGCAAAAAAGGCTTGGTCAGGTAAGAATAAGGAAGAAGTAGTGTCAGCAGGTGGTAAACAGAGCAAGGGCGATACTACGAGCAGAAATGAGCATAAGAATGAAGGCAGTGGCACTGCGGAATCTGCTGGCGTCGTACGAAACGTTGTGCGACAAACACAGGATTACATACATAGATTGGCTGACTACGCACCAGCTGTGAGCGTTTACGTAATGTTGAGAGCCTGTGGTTTCGCCTCTCTCCCACTTGCGCCGCCACGATATCACAATCTCTCGAGCACGACAAGAAGACCTTTTGTACCGCATACATTCACTCACGACTATGCTGGGATAATTTCGTGTGGAGATGTGGCCCTCTAAATGGCCTCGGAATACCCGCGGTCGTCCGCAGGGATCATCTCTCTGAAGTTGGTGAAGAAATATCATCCTAAGCGCTCAGCGAGGTGGCGACAAAGTACAATTTCATTCGCACATGTGTGGGCTGTTCTATTAGCCTTCCACGCGCGTGCGACAGACTGCGTTCATCAGATGGAATCTCTTGAACTCTATTTTCCCCTTCCGTAAATTCGCGGTGCACTCCCGGGTCAGACTGCGATGCAAATGGTTATCTGACACGATTAGTAGCAAGGGGAAATCCAATTACGCAGAGATCCCTTGCAAGTGGGTCAGACTAGTCGTTCTCCGGGGTCTGCCTGTAATAAAGTTTAGGGTGGACAATGGGCAATTGGAATGGATAATTTTTCTGATCTAATATCAAGGACCAGGTATACTTTGTGTGGCATGAAGCATACCTGGTCCTTGATATTAGTCAGCCTATTGGACACAGTGGACAAAGCTGAATCTGGCTAAGGACAAGGCAACAAGAAGATCCGGAAATGGTCGCAGGTGTTGTACACTCTATTATTTCGTCACCTGGAAAGTCGGAATCATCCAGAGTCTGTTGATGAAAATGAATATGGTGGATAGCGTGTTGTTCATACTACCAAGAACGGGCAGCAGTAGGTGTCTCATAAATGTTTTGGAACAAAGCTAATAGAAACTGTATGATAACTGGATCCGACGACACCAGTATGTCAATCTGATTTCACTTGGTGATTGAGGCTAAATGAGCCATGCTAACAGTTGTCAGAACTCCTGCGAAAGCAAGTGCCGGCAGGTCATTCGTTATTTGAAGATGGTTTTTGCCTGATCCGCAGCCGTAAACGCTCTCTGCGGAAATAAAATTCTACATGACCTTATGATGAACATCGAAATCGGTCTCGTCGAGGTACCTCGCTCTCTATTATCGGTCTTGACACTGTGCGAAATCTCCTACGAGTTCTTTGTGCATTTCCGGGGATGATAGAAGCTGGCGAGGATCTTTTGGAGACACTAAAGAGGTATCACTTGGATATGTTTTCTGGCTGCATCCATACCGGGGTGAGTGGGTCTTTTGCATTATTCTAGCCATCATTTGGCGAACATGAACGAAGATCATGACATTGAGAATCCACACATAATCCAACTGATCGTTCAACCAGTATGTTCCTTTTGTCTTAATAATGGCATCCCCAAACTTAGGTGAGGTGCCAGTGGAACCCGTGATTACCATCAGCAAGAAAAAGAACTGTGGAATGACCTGTCCCAAGTGGTCTTGGACTCTGTTGAGCCATATGTGAACTTTTTCAGTGATCACTACCCTCAACTGTACAGACAGTAGAGTGAGTGTCTATAGTAGTTGTTTGCCTGCTAATTGATGTCGCGGATAGAACCCAGTGTGATCGACAACACTGGGCTGCATACCTTTCTGCGTCAACGGTTTCAATGCAACCGAAACAGCAAACGAGTCACGGAGTTGTCAGACACCCTTGAAGAGTCGCATGGTGCACTAGCAGCGCCATCAGTTGGCATAACCAGATTTCGCCATCCACTCTGCGCACAGACCATGTACACGTAGTACTGTATTGTGGTGCTTTGCCCCAATTTTAGATACGCCTACTTGGAAGCCCACTTGGTTGCGGTTAGCCCTGGAACAATTGTCAAGGATGATGTGATGCTTGTGGTGTGGCGTTGCGTACACGCTAGAACCTACAGTGGGGCACCAGGTGACCCTGCCAGCATTCACGGGCGGGACATGGGTTCATGTAAACAGCGACATACTAGCTTTCTTTGGAAAGTTTGATGTGGTCTCCCATGGACCAGGTACTGGTGAGATCGGAGGAGAGTTGTCCCTCTTCACCGGAACTTGTGGGGGTTGAATGAATTAGACAGGAGTTCGGTGGATGTCACCGCCCGGGCCTTCCCCACTAAATGATTCGAAGGCGTTTTCACATACCTCTACAACTTCTCTTATACAGGAATTGACTTGTTCAGTTAACATAGCGCTTAAAGGACCTTTTACCATTTCATTTGCTTCATTTCTCAGTGCACCCCGCATTGTAATTTCCACTGACAGAACTTGACGAATCTGTACTGGCCACAGCACCCATCGAATCGTAGGTTTCGAGATGCGTATAGGGAGAATAATTCCTGACTAAGTTCGTCGCGACTACACGTCAGCGTCCATTTCATGGATCAGTACTCACTGGTATCGTATGATGTGGCGGAAGAGATGCATCTCTTGATATGCCCTCCAGGACAGAAATGACTGGACGCTGGATGATATGCGCTGATTTGATGGACGGAAAACGGTACAGTATGTGGAACTAAAAATTGTACTAAGGAAGCTGCACTCACCCATGTCGTCGACGCTGGTTTTGCTGGGCCTGTGCTGTCTATACCAGCATATATCTCTACCTCCATGTAGTCATCCTTTGCGTTTACGGAAGTCGAAGAGGAAGTCTTCTCGTACAACGCAGGGTGCAGTTCCTCAAAAGACGATAGTAACAGTGGAGGATCAACCACCCCTTCCACGAAATGCGGCGCGGCTTTTTGAAACTGTGTCTGGCCCATAAGCTTGAATGCAATATACAGATGAGTAGATACTGCTGGATCTCCGGCCACTTCGCGCATTGTAAGTAGAACCATTCAAGTCAGTCAGTCAATGGCAACGTAAATGCGCCATACCTGAATGCCCGCAACCGTGGCCTTGTCTAATAGTTCCTCGGCACCTTCAAGGAGTCTCCCGTAGTATTCGATACGGTAAGCGGCAACCGAAGGACTCCGAGCATGAACTGAAGTTTGACCAAAAAACAAGATGGCAGCCCACGACAACCTGGATTGTGAACGCATTGCGCGTCGTCCAAGCACGTCGAATAGCCTTTGCACGTTCAATGCAGGACCGCGTCCAAGCTAACAAGCTGGATGAAGTTCGGTACAAACGCTTTAGAGCAAGCATCAATGACAAACAACCACAGAAAGGTAACTGGGGATGTCCCCTGGCACTGAATTTGAAAGTCGCACGATTTGCCATCTCTACTCTTTCCTACTTACATCTCTGGCTCGGCAAGCCCGTCCCCCAAACCAGCTTCCTGGTTCAAGCCTACAACTATTATCAATGCCTCTTCATCCCAGACCCACCGCGCCGCATGCCGATTGGACTTGACACCTGAATAGTTCGTCGCCAGATTGTCTGTCTAATAGTAAGTGCCTCGGATCCATGGTAATCATGACACTGGTGGTGAAAGAGACTCTACTCCATCCCTATTACCTATGAACACGGAGGTGCGACACGAGCAGATGACCCTGGGTCGGATGCGCTGAGCTTCAGTACATAGAAACCAATTGAATTCGCAAGGGCGGGCCGGGATGGGAAACCAAAACTAGCTTTTAACGTGAAGATGTTGAAAAAGTCTAATGCGATCTCCTAAGGCACGTTCTGTCAGGGACCTTCATCTCCATGGACAAAAAAACATCACACGATGATCGGATGTGGGAAATTTGGCACATGCACACACATATGGAGGGTTTACACATTCATTCAACCATAGATCTTGGTCGTCGTCTACGTCTAATTGGAATTCCACGGACCCGCGGGGAGTCCATCGCACGCTACCACTACCACCGAGGTCCGACGCTCATTCCGCCTTGCCGGCTGCCAGCGCCTCTTGAACCGTCTTGGTGTCCTCTACGATCGCCTTGACAACATTGAGGGCGGCCCCGAAATGAGGGAAGAGAATGTGTGGAATTTTCTCGCGCTTGCAGTACTCTGCGAGATCCGTCTCTCCGTCTCCTCTGTCCATGACAAACAACGCGTCCGCATGCTTCGCAGCGGACAAGTCTGTATGGCATACATTCAGTGATAAGTGAAATGGGATAAATTTGGGTTGGGTGGCACGATGGACGATAGGGATGTTGATAAACAAACGAAGTAGACGTACCGGAGACACCGTCGCCGAAGAAAAAGAGCGTGGGTGGATTTGGGAGGTCACGATAAGGCAAGATCGCCTGCGACTTGTCGTGGCCGAAATTACTGCATTATATGTACCATCATTTTTGATATGATTGGCACACAAAAGAATGCGCGCAGGAACCATGTGGCGGCAAGTCCGATCAAATATCAGATATAACGGAGATTCATTTTCCACCCATGACCGCGACGGTAGGATATCGATATCAACAGTTTTGAGAAATCGAAATATCGAAACGTTGTTCACGCATATAGTATGCACATCCACGAACGTGTCACAAAATTACTCAGTTCGTGGCAGCTCGCCATAGCAGCGGGGACATATAGCAACATACCTGGTAGGATGCCGATACTGGATGCTCCACGTCCCATCCGAACGTATATCCACATCATTGGATATAATATCAATTTCGGCAGCTTCCTCGGGCGTAACCGTCGCTGAGAGCACTGTCCGAATGATAGGTTCCATTCCACTGGAAAACAAAAGCACAAATGTGGCGTGAGCGATCGAGTCCCACGTCAAAAGGCACGAGGGAGCGCGCAATAAGGTTGCAGAAATGAAGGGGTGGGGTGTTGTGGCAACGAGGGGCGTCTAATCCCAGTGCGCGCGCTTATCATGATGTCTAATTGTTCACTGACCTGGATACGATCACCACAGGGATATCGTTTGACCTGCAGTACCTGTAGAACTCCCTAAACCCAGGGTCCAGCTTGATGTCTGCAAATAAAATAAATAACCCTCCGTCGTCAGCACCAAGGTTGGCAACGCAGAGTAAGCGAGGTAAAGCTTCGGTGATATCCCAAGCAAGCGGCGCAAACGTGTCTGAACGGAGAGAGAGAACGAAACGAAACGCACTCTGTTTCAGAACCTGCTTGCACTCTTCGAACGTGTGCCCGTTTTCAACGACGCTGTCCAGCATCTCGCGAAACGCATCTCTAAATGATAGTGACCGAAAAAAAAAAACGGGGACCAAACGATATCACCGATATTAGCTGACAACGCCTCATATAACCTCAAACGAAGACCGGAAACACCGTGCACAAAACAGCCACCAAGTGATGGTGACCCTAAAAAAGACTCATCACTTACTTGAATGCCTTTCGCCCGTACAGCACATCTGCGTTTCCAGCTCGGCGTTTTTCCTTGCCATATCCGAGGAAGTCAGTCAAGTCTGCCACAGATAGCGTGAAATGGAAGGGTAAGGAGTCATGAAAAGAAACAGCGTACAGTCATTGGAATCGTAGGTGGTGATGGTGCCATCCCTGCGGCGATGCACCGGTGATTTCGGCGTATGTGAGTGATAGTGAAAGAATGGGTGAGGAGTGGGCGTTACCAGTCACTCAGGACGACGAATTTCTTGTCCTTGTGGAGGGGAGGGTATGGGAGGGCGCTTTCTGGCGCTGCGGACATTCTACTGAGTATGATGAGAGGTTGCGAAAGTTGAGGAAGCGAAGAGTGTGGAGCGAGAGTTGATCACATCTAATCTTATCATCGTCATCGCTTTGCAAACGTGCGCCAGGCGTCGAATTGAAATAGTAACAAGGGAATACAGTGGACATTAATATCAACAGGGATTAAGGTATCAACAGTAGAACTAAGGTATCAACACGAAATAACTAGGTAGCTGTGTGTATAGCAGAGCGTCCAGTGATGCAGAGAGAGCGATCTATGGGATATAACGGGGGGTCTATGCAAGGATACAGTCGATAATGCGATTTGAACTGAAATTATCCTCGGGCGCAGAGAGGGGGGATTACCAGTCTATTTCGGAAGGGAAAAACTTTGCAATGAGACCCTCATAATAGGGGCGCAGTTTCTCGACGTCGCAGGGTTCATTGCACTTGGAATAGAGGTCGTAGGGATTGAACGCGCGCACTGCCTCCAGTGCGATCATGTCTTTTGCATTCGTCAGATGCATGTAAGCATTTTCGCGGTGCCATCTAGGAAAGGATAAGGACCCCCGTGCCAAGAAGGGACAGCAGCCACTTACGGGTAGAAGCTGTGATACCGGATCATTGCTAGAGCTTCGTAGGGGAGGGTGCTTTGATCCTTGACAACGTGATACAAGTACTAAGAGAGGCGATGCGGGTCAGTAAGCAGTGTACCCATTGAAGTGATGTCGCACCTCATCGTGGCCCCACGACATCATGACGTTTTCCAATCCGCAGTTGGGCTCGTATATGCCATATTTGGTGGAGTACACAGCGTCATGGTAGTCTGGATTGCCTTGGAAGGAGTCTGGATAGATATTTTTATCCGAGAAGGCACAGCCCACGACGAAGGTGTCCTGCAGGAACGGTGAGCAGGCTAGTCAAGGAATCAGGATTAGGACAAACTTACGCCGACGACGTCCCACTGACCCTCACTCCCAAAGAAGAGCAGGAGTTTGCCGAGATCGTGGATAAGTCCGGCCACTTGCATCCATTCTGGTTTGCCATCCCGTCGGATGGCTTCTGCTGTTTGCAGAAGATGTTCGATTTGGGACAGCTCGGTCTGGAGTGGCATTGCAAGTCAGTCCATCAATGATTGATGTCAAGAAGTTGATCCGCATACATCTGGATCGGATTCGTCGACGAGAGTATTGAGCATCTCCATGGCCTGCCATACACTCATGCGAGCACGCGTCCGACTCTTGAAGTCGACGCGGGCATTGATGTTGTACGCGACAGTCTGCTTTTCTGTGGAACGTGATCGAACAAATATCAATGGCAGACTGGCGATGGGCACATACCGTGTTGCTCCTTGTAGAAGGACTTGACGCGTTCACAGGCGTTGTCGTACTGGCGGAAGCTGGCCTTGTCCTTGGTGGCATCGACTTCTGCCTTGGCGTGCCAGAGTTTCCCCTTCAGGGCGTTGACTGGGCAGTCCGTCAGCGCGAGTCCGGGGTTGACAGAGAAGCGGCATACCTTCGTCAACGGCATCGGAGACAGCGTCGAGTGCAGAACCGTCGTGTGTCAAGCCAGGCATGTCGGGAGAGGAGGAGAGGGAGATGGGGAGTGAGTCGACGGGGATGGTGCTCTTATATAGCGTTCATGCCAAGGGTCGGCCCAATCCAAGGACTCCAGGGCGGCCGGGAAACGGAGGAGGTGCTGGCATTTTTCCATATCCGATCAGCACCGCCACGTGAGAATCGCGTGGTGCTTTTGGCTCTTCCAAGCTCCGTTGAATGACGAAACGACTCTGGAATGCTAATTTTTTACAAGCAAAACAAACGGAATGCTATTCGTGTGTCTGCGCAGCTCGTCGACTGCGCTTCTTTATGAACAACGAATGTCGACACCCTTTGTCAGTTCTGCTCTTGGGCCATCCTGTTTTTGGTTCTGCCAACTAGGATCCGATTGGCAAGCGCCCGCCCTCCCGCTACCCTCGCCCTTCATGTAAGTGGCAATTTCCCGCATCGCTGTAGCCCTGCTCATTTCAAACGACTCTAACCGGTGATTCGTCGCCCTCCCGTCGACTTTCGCCGAAACACGTATCACGTTGCTGGCACAATCGGGTCTCCTTGAATCTGGTCGCCCAACCCCTCATATACACCGGGCCCCGATGAAATCTTTGTTCTGGTCTGGCGGAAGAAGGTACTTCCGACACCATCGTGGCGGCCCTACCCACTATCGTCACACCGCCGACCTTGTCGCTCAGGCATGCGGGGCTCGGCCGATCCCTGCACACCAGCGCACCCGCCAAGGCACTCCACCCTGGCTTCGACCCTCCTTGCATATTTATACATCGTACACCGCTTACTCTACAAGGCATTAGCGCCAAGAGTGACGCCATCTCAGTTCACACCCTCCCTGGTGGACCCTCCCCGTCCCCATCCTTCACTTGGGGTTGGGGTTGACAGGACTCCAGTTGTCAAAGCCGAGGTCGACACCTGTCAGTGTCTATCTGACATCTGGTCACAAGATAGTCGTGTAAGGGACTTACCCCAAGGTGGCATGATCAACCGCTTCTGCCTGCCATTCGCTGCCACTTGGTCGAGTGCGACCATGTCCTCACCTGTCAGCTTCTTCCGTGCCTCTAACGCGCCTGACAGATTAGCCTCGATCCGCTCGGGTGTAACCGACTTGGGTAAGACAACAATGTTCTTCTTGACTGTGAAACAAAGTGTCATCTAACTTGGGGCGGCGGGCGGATCTAATCACTTACGAAGCCATCCCAAAAGAACATCCGAAGTCTTCAGGTCATGACTCGCCGCAATTCCCCTCACCACTTCGTCTTCAAGGAGTGGGGAGCCCGTGGAACCGAGCGGGGAATAGGCTTCCACCACAATCCCCTTCGACTTGAGGTAAGCAACAAGCTTATGCTGCGGGTTATACAGGTGCAGCTCCAGCTGATCGAGATTAGCTATTTACCAAGTCCCCGAGGATGCCGGCCCACCTGGTCCACCGCGGGCTTAACTTCTGCCGTAGCCAAAATTTTCTCCACCATCATCTCCGAACAATTGGACAGTCCTATGGTTTTGACTTTGCCTAAACAGTGGTGTTATCTGCAAGCTGTTTCCCAGTCACCAACGGAGAACAACCGGCCTTTCTTCAGAACCTCTTCCATGCCCTTCCAAGTGTCTGTGACATCCCATTCTTCGTCACGATCACGACTGCCGTCGGGTCGTGTTGGGATGAGAGGGTGGTTTCCGTTGGGATTCATAGGGACGGGCCAGTGGATCAGATACACTTTCGGAGATTACGGTCGTGCATCAGTAGCAGAAACGCGTGATCCGCTCGAGGGATGGGCATCAATAACATACGATCAAGGTAGTGGGTTCCAAGCTTCTCCAGCGTGTCATCCAGACACTCTTCCACCCGTCGGTGATACGTTCCCCACAACTTGCTTGTGATCTATCCCTAGAATTGAGCCTGCACCGCGCCACACCGCACAGGAATGGAGATAAGGAGGACAATACGCACGAACACATCAGATCTAGGAACTCCAGACGCCCGCAGACCTTCCCCAACCTCTCTTTCATTTCCGTACGCCCTGTGCATGCAAAGAAAGTGTGGGGAGGGGGGAAATTTTGAAACACGCCAAGTGTGAGATCATGTTATGACACCCCGGATCCAAGCAGAGTGCTCACCAAGCACAATCAATATGTCTGTAGCCCTTTCTAAGCGCAGCTTCCACGGCGCGCGAGACCTCGTTCGGCTTGGATTGCCATGTCCCTGTGCGGGTCACGCTGAGTTAGCTCGACTTTCGGTGATAACGAGTTACGTTCTGTGCCCGCTCGCCGACCCTTCTCGCCGACCCTCGCTGCCGCCGCAGTCGACAGCGATGGGGCAGATCAAGCGGTGTGATGGCGATTATATGGGTCGCCTGACTTTCGTTGAACGTACTCACCGAGGCCGATGGCGGGGATGCACTCGCCGTTGTTGAGCGTGATCAAGTGAGCGGTCATCGCGATAACTAAATGATGGCGGTGGCTGTTGTTTGAGTAGTGTGGCAAAGCCTACATTAGCTGTTCAATATTAAGGGTGGCAATATGGGAAGGCCCTGGCGGCCCGATAACATCCACATCCAGAATCCCCACAAGTTCCGGTGAACTTGAATGAGGAACGAGAACTCGCTCTCCTCCGATCTCACCAGGACCTCGTCCATGGGAAACTTTCCCAAGAAAGTTAGGTTACAATGAACCTCATGTCCCGCCCGTGGATACCATGGTCACCTGGTGCAGCCCCACTGTAGTTCTAGCGTGTGCCCAAACGCCACACCACCATAATACAAACATCGCATCATCCTTGACAATTGTTTAAGTTCCAGGGCTAACCACAACCAAGTGAGCTTCCAAGCAGGCGTATCTAAAGTTGGAGATGGGGCCCATGCAAGGCCACCACAATATAGCGTAACCATGTGGACACGGGTCTGTGCGCAGTGTACATGGGGAAGTCTGGTTACGCCCACTGATGACTCGTGGCGCCAGTGCTAGTGTTGTCGCATTCGCGCCATGTGGCTCTCCCAACTTTTGCCAAGGGTGTGTGTCACTCGTTTGTTGTTTCGGATGCCATTGACGCAGCATGTAAGATACTGTATGCAGCATGGTGTTGTCGACCATATTGGTTGCTTATCTGTGCCAACAATTAGTGGGAACACAGCTGTACAGTTGAAGACCGTCCTGTGTGGCACATGCAATTCGCGGAGGCAGTGATTGCTGAGAAGACCGAGTTGGCATATGACTCAACAGCTCGTTCCATGGCAGTTCCCCCCCCCTTCCCTTCCAGTTTCTTCAGCACCAACTTGTTGGCACCCAATTTTCGAGGGGGGTCCCACGGATGCATAATGCTATGCGTCCTGGAGGCGTGGATTAAATTGCGATTCTACATTTTCACTTGAGCCAATTGCAGCACTGGCAACACTTCTTGCTGACGGTAATCACGGGCTCCTCAGCTTTCACCAACTCACCTAAGTTTGGGGGTGCCATAAGGACAAAAGGAACATACTGGTCGAACAATCCGTTGGATTATGATTATGTGTGGATTCTTAGATCTTGGTTCATGTTCGCCGAATGATAGCTATAATAATTCGAGAGTCCCATCGGAGTGGCCGCGGAATGGGCAGTCAGAAAATGATACCTCCTTAGAGTCTCCAAACATCCTTGGGAGCTTCTATCATCCCCGCTAACCGCACGAAGAAATAGTCCGAGATTTCGCGCAGTGTCACAAGCGAAAATGGAGAACGAGGTACATACCTCGACGAGACCAATTTCAATGTTCAAATCAGAAGGTGCGCAGTGCGAGCCATGCAAAAAGCCGTATCTTCAAATAACGAATGACCTACCGGCCCCTACTTTCGCCCGGTTCCCCGACACTGACTCTGTTATGTTAGCTAGGCTCATTAATAGCCTCAACCGCCAAGTGAAAATCAAATTGACATACATACCATAGTGGCTATGGATTCCGGCGATCATACGCTGGTCAGCTCTGATCCAAAACATTTAATGAGACACCTATACACTAGTACTGCCTGTTAAATTCTGCGCGCTATCTATGTACCGTATTTGTCTTCGTCAATAGACTCGGGACGATCACGGCTTTCCAGGTGACGAAATAATGGAATGTACGACACCGAGTTATTCAATGCGGCCATTTCCCGGTGGCCGTTTCTTGTTGCCTTTCCTCCTTCCCCTTGTCCTTAGCCAGATTCACCTTTCAGTGGTTTGTCCACCGTGTTCAATACTAAGAGTATCAAGGACCGGGCATGCTTGGTGTCATCGGAAAATGAATTCCCATTCCAATTGCCGATTGTCCACTCTAAACTTTATTGGAGGCAGACCCCGGGGCGCGACTAGTCAGTCTGACGGTTTGACCCACTTGCAAAGGGATGGTTTCCACTTTGCTAGTACTAAGCAAGTCAGACAACCATTCGCCATCGCCACAGTCTGGCCCGGGCCGCTGGGCGTGCACCGCAGATTTACGGAAGGCCAGGAAAAAAAAAAGAGTTCGAGAGATTTCATCGGATGGAGTCGGTCTGTCGCGTGCGTCGAAGGCTGATACATTGAGCAGCCCACACTGATCCGCAATATGGCCCATGAGACCTGACTTCGAAGGACTGTGAAAGAGTCAGCAGATTGCAATGATACAGCTGAAGGTGCGGAGAATAAATACTTTATCACAACCTCGCTGGCCTGAGTCATGTAGCACTCGTTCTTTGGTCATTTGGGCTCCGGTGAATCATTCAATAGTTGGAGGGAACCGATCTGAAGCGACCGAACGCGTACAGATGCCATTTTTACCTTGCCACTAGTAATGTCATTCTGGCTGGGAGGGCGTTATACTGGATACTATGACGGTCGTAGTCTTGAAAACATCATCAGACGTCACCGATGTTGTGTCCAAAATCTTTAGTCACCATTCCTTGGCAGAGTAACTTGTCGATGTAATAGTATTTGTACATAGCAGACTGCAAAAATGAAAGATAAGTCACTAGGAAAACATCAACAGGTATCAAGAAGGGAGTTTGCTCCAGGAGAAATTTGATTCATATACTGCAACAGACTGTACACGAGACCGTTCAGACGCAGTCACCTGGTGGCGAGCAATATCCAATGAAACGCGTAATGTTAAAAGAAAGTCGTGAGATCAACATGCCGAGCCCCTGATGCCATCAAGTAGGCACAAATACCCGAGGTGGGCTGGAACCGCCACAGCCTACCCTTGCCATGTTGACACGAGTCATCACAGTCATTAAGCTCGACCAATTTGAGGGCCCCAGTTCGACCTGTGTGATTCTGTGGCTGCGACAAATCCTGCGTGCCCCACTCTGCTCCTCGCGACTCCAGGAACTCTACGATCACATCGTTCCCAACTCCATGCAGTCCGCCACTCATCACCAAAAGTTCGAGCTGAGGCAGTAGAATACTCTGCCTGCGTGTCTGCCCATTGAAAGTAAGCAGCCTAAACGTCCTGTCGGTTATAAGGTTGGGCAGGTCACATATGGTTTTGAAAAGGAGCTTATTGATGCGAGAGTGGGTGCGCAATATCCTTATCAGTGAGGCCTCCGACTGGATAACGTTATCCAAGGTCAGACTCTGCAGTAGTGGAGCGTGCGAAAGGAAGGTTTCTAGTGGCGGACCTATAAGAGCGCGATTGCCGTCTCCGGACCATGTGATGGAGAATGTATCTAGGAGAGGTGTGCATATGTTCTCGAGGAGGTTGATCGGAACATGTCCTGACCCGGTCAGCATGAGTGATTCAAGGTTTTCCATTACTACTGCACGTTTGGGAGTCGGTGCATCGGCTTCCGCTATGAAATCGAAGTTTGCGAAATGAAGCTCAGGACATGCGGTCAAGATGTCGAGAATGAAGGATGGGCGAAGTCTGAGACCAGATAAATCAAGGGATTGGAATCGATGCAATGGTGCGGTCGAGATGACCGAGGAAAGCACTTGGCATTTTGAGGGAATAGGCCACGCATTCACGGCGAGCTTCCTTAGCTGGTTGAATGGACCTATCGGCACATCTTTCCACCAAGTTGGTGGGGAAATGTCTATAACGCAAAGATGAAGCTCACAAAGCCTGTGGCTCTGGGAGAACAAGATACGGAGTGCTTCAAGGTGTGGGGTATCTTCGACTACGAGATTTAACACGAGAGACACGCTTTGAGTCTGGGTCATTCGATTTTTCAGGGCAGCTAATCTGCGAATATTGCCCCTGGAGGCGTCGATGTCCAGGAACCGCCATAAGAGAGGGTTCGCATAGACCAAGTCTCTCCAGGACTTGCAGACTAGACTGAGAATTACTGGAAGCTGCGATAGATTTGGGCGCTGATGTAGTATCTCAAGCCATAGCCAATGGTCAAAGATAGCTTCGACCAGCTCACGGGGAAGATGTTGGAGAGGATCCCATGAAGGGCGGAGGCGAGATCGACATTTTCTGGCCAACAGGACGAGCGCATAGTATGGGTATCTGATAGATCTAAGGGCCATGAGTGAAGGAATCGTCGAGGATGATTAGTCGACCGAGATCGCTGGCAGGCAGAAGAGTCCTTTGGTCTCAGTGCTGCGATGGCGGTCACTGAGCATGTCCTGTGGACAGGGCCTGATGATAAGTGATAAGGGCGAGTCATGTGCGCTCTCTTGGTTGCCAATAGTAGTGCTGCAGATCTGAGAAGGGGCCAGGTTAGGGTAGAGCGTTTTCAGAAACCATTGTAGAAGTTTTGTATTGTTTGCGCAATGGTCTCGTCACAACCCGGCGGACTGGTAAACACGGAAAATAATATGTGCGCAGAGAGCAAATAGAAGTCCGGTTGCGGCCTTTCGAGTGGGGGTTAGTGTCCCGTTACGACTTTCACTTCTGCTATCAGCGACTGCGAGTCGCAGAATCCAACAGGATCCAACCCCTATCAAGCACCTGCACACGCGTTGAGGTGCGTGCATCCCGCCCTTGAGGCTAGACCTGGACCCCAAGGACGATCTGCACTCGTCTAAACGCGGGTTTAATCCATTTGCAAACCAACCACGAACCCTACTACCTTCACCACAACTTCGACCCTCAACGAGCCTCTGCGATTCCTAGCAGTATTGAGCCGTCATGTCTATGGACTTGGAAGAATTTGATCTCGCCGATCGAGGTACCGACGAAGAGGACACTCTCCCCGACTCGCTTGCTGTTTCAGAGGCATTGAAATGGGCTGACGCCGTATGGCATGCAGCCAGTCGACGAGCACGATGGATGGATCTCATCGGAGACTATGCAGGGCAGGAGCCATTCGTTGTCGATGGTATTGGTGCTATCCAAGTCATGATCATGTATCTGATCCAACTATCAGGGCACTCTTTGATCCAGCTCGTCCTTGACGACCCTCTGTTGGCATTAGCCAAGCCAGATGGTAAGAATATCGCCACGTAGCCTCCATCAAGTCCATTGATCATGTGTAGATCCATCGTTTCAAATCTTACATGCTGTTCACCTCCTCGAACGTACTTTAAACGAGCTGGTCAAGCGTTCTGCAGTCTTTGATATCGTCTTTTGGGATGGTACGTCTGATACTAATGACTTAAGTGTTCCAATGGCTTATGGGATCTGCTATCGTCAGAGAATCGTCATACCGTGTTGATGACTGGTAGTAAACTCTTCAACGTAGCATCCAGGTCTTTGGCACGGAGAATTCTTTTCAATCACCTGCGTACCATTCCAGGTGTCAAGGTTCATGCATTCTCCGACCTCTCTGATCCCAAATGGATCGAATACCGATTTACTCGAAAAGTGAGTTGTGCCGCACTCAGGAGTTCATCGGTCTTGATCTTGTAGCCCATGTTTGTTTTTGTCAATGGTGGTGACGAGCCATCGCTCTCCCAAGATGCTTATGAAGCTCACCGCCTTCTCGGCCATCGTGCATTCTTATTCGGTCTTCTCGGAAGTGGTCTGGTGCTTGCCCTTCTTCAAGGCGCAGAATTTCGTGAATCCAAGGCCAGTACGCTCCTTGGTAGTAGTCCTATCCAACGCTGATATTACTGAAGATCCTAACTTTTGTCTATGAGTCGAAGATGAATGCTCGTCGATCGGGAGATGTTCTACCTCCCCCGATCCGCGCAGCATCATCTGCAGCATCGCTTACTTTGAAAAATACCGAAAACATATCCAGACCATCCACCCACAGCATGCTATTTGATCCACAGCGCCAACTTGTTCCCTTCGATGGTATTACGGTCTTACGCAAAATCACACAAACCTTGAAACTCAAACCAACTGGAACTGATCCTGCCTTCCTATTCGCATTTATCATACATGTCTTACTTCTCGACCACCTTTCGGTGCAAGACCGTGCTCAGCGATTGGAGCCGATCACCAAGGGTCTCAAGAAAAATCTTATGGCTTTTATCCCTCCCGTTCTTCTTACTGCTGAAACGGTTATTGCGGCCTCGAACACCACGATTGACGTGGACCTTCGCGTCTTCATTTCGCTTATTCGATTCTTTGCTGAAAACACGAAGCTCACTTTGCATCAAGCTATTGGATCAGATATAGCAATGGTTATGGAAACCGAGTTCCAAGCTTTCATCGTCCCTGTCGCAGATTTTGCTCAGTTTTCACCACAGTTCCGTCCGCGTTCAACACCGTCAACACCGACCCATGATCTACAGCTTCTCCCCTTCTCTAATCAAGTCTTCGATGAAGAACTGGCACCGCTACATGGGGTTCCCTCCCACAAAGTTGTTAGCAAGGTAGTTGAAGCAGAAAGTGACGAGGAAAGTGACGCCGAGGACTGGGACGCAAGTAGTGGAGACGAGGATGAAACAAGTACGAACGAATCCGCTGAAGGTGAAGGCAAAGTACCGGAGGAGGGCCCCGGATTCTTTGAAGATGGATTTCTTTACCGCGACACCAACCATTGGCACAACTCCAAGAAAGCAATCTTACCGAAACACTTGGGTGGTGAGACCCCGGCTTCCATGACCGAGTGGCAGAAAAAGAAGAAGCTCCGTTCCGATCAGCGATTCATGAAGAGTCTTCATAATCAGGCGGCCACCCTCACTGGCACACTCGGCGCTGCGCTCCAACAAATCAAAATCCCATTGGTTGGATCGACCCCGCCACCCTCATCGAAGGTTTTTCTTTTTCAAGTACATACGGCAATGTTTCTCACTTGGTTTACAGCAGAAGCAAGTTCATTCGCGCGCCCTATCCAAAGGAGGCGGCTCTAAGGGTGCACCGAAATTGTCCAAAGCGGACATAATCAGAGAACAAAACATGGCGCAGAAGGCGAAGCAGAGGCTTTCCGAATCTGCTGTATGGCTGAAGCAACGCCTCGTTGAGCTGGATGCTGAGAGGTCAGCGTCCGCTTTGACCAAGATGCTCTCGGACATGGAGCGAAACACTAGGCTGAAAGAGCCCCTTATAGCGACCGAAGTATCACTTTACAAGATTCATCGCGTCTTTTGGCGATGGATAGAAGATCCTCAAAAGACTTCGCCTGCTGTACGAGACAAGAACTCCGTCGACATCATGAAGGGCATAAAAGACATCCATACTATTGGATGTATGACGGAGGACATGCTCAAGTGCCTCAAAAGCGCGCTGATAGTACTTGGTTTCTCCGACTATGTTGACTCGCTCACAATACCTCCCAATCAAGAAAACCAATCACTCAGTTTCTCCTTTGTCAAGCTTTTGAAATCGAAAACCAAGACACCTGTCTATGATTTTATGTCTATTCAGGAACCCCCAGTTGAGTGGCAGCTTCGTCTTTTCGGAGAATACATGGACCGCAGCATGGACAGTCAGCAAGATCCTCGTGTCAGTTTTAAGCCAGACGCGTGGCAAAGGGAGGTTCTCGATGCAATAGACAAGAATATGTCTTTGCTAGTAGTCGGTAAGAGGCGCCATTAGTAATTGTTGTGATTTCTAATGAAATCCCCTAGCTCCCACTAGTGCAGGGAAGACGTTCATATCATACTATGCGATGGAGAAAGTATTGAGGAATTCGGACGAAGGAGTAGTTGTATATGTCGCCCCGACGAAGGCCTTGGTGGTACAAGTTGCTGCAGAAATTTATGCACGCTTCAGCAAGGACCTTAAAGGCCGTGAGTATACATTTCTGCTCTACCTCCGCTATAGTATGATGCCATCGATATTGATAGGGAGCTGCTGGGCGATCCATACTCGCGATTACCGGATACACGAACCCCAGAACTGTCAAATTCTCGTGACAGTACCAGAAATTCTTGCGATCATGTTACTTTCGCCGCCCCTGGCGAGGGCGTGGACACCTCGTGTTCAATAGTAAGCACATCGTCATCTATACAAACGATCTGGTTTATGTACCATTTTAGCATCATCCTTGATGAGATCCATACTATTGGTCAACAGGAAGGCGGATCCGTATGGGAACAAATATTGTTGCTTGCCCCCTGTCCCATCATGTTTGTTTCCAGCGATTGCTCGACTATCTCTATCGGGGTCCTGATGCATATATCAACAGTGGCTTATCTGCAACTGTTGGTTCGCCTGAACAGTTCAATGAATGGCTCACCATGGTCCAGAAGGCCGGCGGGTTCAACCACAAATTTGTCCACCATCCGCATCGTTATTCGCATTTACGGAAGTTCTTTTACAACGTATACGAAAAACCGAAAAACGCATTTGAATCCCTGGCTTCGCATCAAGGAACTGGAAGGATACGACTTTTGCACCCCATAGCCATGTTGGGGTTTGGAGCTAGATCCATCCCACCTGATATGGCGTTAGAGTCACCCGATACATTATCATTGTTCCAGGCGCTCAAGACTGTCCCTGAATTGTGTCCGTCGGTGCTGGAGAAATTAGAACCTACCAATTTCTTCCCGCCGAAAAAGCTTTTGCAACAGAAGGACGTTATCAATTACGATGAAGAACTGAAGGCCTGTCTCAAACCCATGGTGGATTCCTTCGATCCTCACGATCCAAAGTCTCATCTCTCTCGTGTGATCTCCCGACTGGAAGACAGCTCTCTGTCTCGGGTTCCCTCCCATGTTATCAATGCACCACCAGATCGAATGATGTTCAGGAGGAATCTGATTTATCTCGTAGCCGATCTACATGCTCAAGGAGATCTTGTAAGTCCTTCAGGTATGGTGTGCTCCATGGAATTTTATGAACGAGAATATAGCCCGCCATCTTGTTTTCGTTCGACCGGACGGATTGTGAAATTATGGCGCAGGATTTGGGGCTTGTGTTACAGGAGCGCGAACAAAAGTGGTGTGAAGAGAGCCCAGAATGGAAACGAAAGCTTGCTCAGTATGAGGCCTGGCTTGCTCGAGCAAAAGAACGCGAACGGATGGCTGCAAGGGCGGCAGCGCACAAAAAGGATCCGGACGAGCCACACATAGAAACCGTTGAATGGCAGGCATCTTTCAATCCCGACGAGCCATTGTCCGCGTTCTCGTTCGCCAACACCCGGTCATATTCGATGAGCATGTTGGAAGAAGACATCCGTGACCTGCGATGGACTTCCACTCCCGCTTGGGCAATTCAGTGCCTGAAGAGAGGCATTGCGGTTCACCACTCGGGAATGAACAAACGATACAGGATGATCATTGAAAGGTAGTTGAAATGGATGGTTTAAGGTATTGGCTGACGCCTTTGAGCAGTCTATTCCGTCGTGGCTTTGTTCGTGTGATCATTGCTACCGGTGAGTGGGATGGTGTAGGTAACATGCCTTGACCTGACCTGCCACTTAGGCACGCTTGCATTGGGTATAAATGCTCCGACAAAGACGTCGGTCTTTTGTGGTGATTCACCCTTCCTTACGGCACTCATGGTACGCTTCCAACTATGGCACTGAAGTGAACTGCTCACATTTGGTCCAGTATCGCCAATGCGCTGGTCGTGCAGGGCGGAGAGGGTATGATCTCCTAGGGAAGGTGGTCTTCTATGGGCTATCAATGGATCGAGTCCAAAGACTTACACTATCGAGATTGCCATCTCTTGGTGTTAACTTCCCGGTGACGTCGACGCTCATCTTACGTTTGTTTAACCTCCTGGAGGGCTCCGACTATGCGCCTTCGGCCGTCAAATCTGTCCAGAAATTGTTCCGTCTGCCTAGGATTTCCCTTGGCTCGGAAGAAGGAAAGCATCAATTATTGCACCATCTTCGGTTCACCATTGATTACCTTCGACGTACCCGCCTGTTGGATGAAAAGGGTCGGCCATTCAACCTTTCCGGTATCGTAGCACAGCTCTACTATACGGAGCCAAGCAATCTTGCCCTTGTCGCTCTGCTACGCAACGGCATCCTTCACGGGATCTGTTGTCAGTCAAGTATGATTCAAGCTAAACGGAACTTTGTTATTCTTATGAGTCATCTCTTTGGGAGGCGCTATCTGCCTGGGTCATACCTCAAAGATGAGAATTTGAGGGAGACCATCAAGAAATCCCCTTCGATTGTCATCCTTCCACCTCTCCGTAAAGATGCAAAACGCGTGCTGGAGGAGCAAGATCGCGAAATACTACGCATCTTCACCACTTATGCATTTACCTATGGATCCAAGCATGGTCATGAATTAGGTCCCGATACACGTCTGCCATTGACCAACAGGGATATATCAGGAGCGCAGAGGAATCTTTGCGAGCCTGGAGGAAGCTTCTATGACTCCTTGAAGGAAACAGCTATCCAGGTTGTAGCTCGTTCACTCTTCGTCGCAAACTCCGGACATGACGATCACTTCGACAATGTACTGGACCTTGCACGCACCACCCGTCATGGATTGAACCTCAACCAGTATGCAATCCCATCGTTTTCCCACATTGTCTCCCCAACGGACAGTCAATTCGTTCTGAACGCGTATATCTTGGATTTCTTCACTCATGGACAAGTCCGACCATTGGCAGTTGCCAACGCAATCAGGAGAGGAGATGTTTGGTTTTTGTTGCAGGACTTCAGCTTGACATTAATGTCGGTGAGAGGTGTGTTAGAGAACCTCATTATGCGAAAGGCACGAGCAACTATTGAGGACGAAGAGGATGACGATAACGTTGAAGAGAGTGGCTTGGCGGAGCTTAATCTGAGTGACGACGAAATGATCGAAGGAGACAACGAAGATGACATGGAGGGTGGAAAGAGGAGCACAAAATCGTGGAGCGGGGGCCGTGCCAGACCAAGAGGGGTTTCGGAGGGAGACTGGAGGGTCTTGGAAGTCGTGGAGGAGGTACTTCAAGAATTCCAGGAGAAATTCAAGGCAATGTGGGCATAGTTGGATGACCGCCAGACCGTCACGGCAGATTACCCTGTTCTCAAAGTGAGTGAATTTCCGACACTGTACTTGTACTCTACCATTTCTCGATCAAAGGTCAAATTATGTAGATCAGTGTGTTACTAGTGATAGCAATTCAACAAATTTGCTCACCTTTGCTAAGTACCGCGAAAATCGCATCCAACTTACTACCTTGCAGCTTGAATGATGATTTCTTCAAAGTTCGACAGCATTTTGCACGAGCAGTCTTGCCGTATCGAGGGCGAAGGGAAGGAGTTAATTGTACTAGTATGTACATATGTATAATGAAATGAACTGAAGGGCTAACGGAACTACACAAAGCTCAGGAAAGGATGTGGGTGAGGGCGTGCAGCGCCTTCCGGCCGCAAGGCTGGGTCCTGGACGGCCGCTCGAGGTCAGCTGCGGGGGTGCGGCGGAGCGTGCGCGTGAGCGACCAGGCGGAACGTCAGACCACGGCAGACGAAGAACGAGTCCGTAGCGAGGGCAGCAGACAGCTGCGCACGCCGTCTGCTCCCTGGGAGTGGTGGGTAGGCGAAAAACGAACGCTGAAGAGCGCACGACTTAGCACGAGTGGGCAGGGAGGGGGCGTCGAGAAAAGGTGGCTCCGGCCGCTCCCGCAAAGACAATATTTGACGGATTTCTCACACAGAGTAAATCTATCAGCACAAAAGGATCGTACTATGTCTCACGAGCTATGTAGAAGCCACCGCACAAAAGCAACTACATATCGGTGAGATGTTTAAGATCCCGAGGCCTTCTTTCGCCAAGATTTGAACGAGTCCTCTCCCCGAGATTGTCGTGGGATCTTAGCCAGACGCTCCTCTTCCTCCGCCTCCAAACACCCTACGATATGCTTCGATTGTGAGTCTCGCATAACTTATAAGACTACCTCATTCAATACTTGTGCCACAGCCTTATCATTTAGGGGCCAATCATCCCCCTTCAGGTGGCGAGCGAAACACTCGATAGTGTAGGAGTGATCCTTTAGCTTTTCTTGGTACTGCTGATAACGGTATGCTGGTAAGGTTGGGAGAATGACTTCCACGACGTCATTGTGGGTAGTCCTGAGCTTCTCAACAGCTGCTAGGCACTGCCAGTCTGTCGGGCCGGGCCGCCAGTAGCGAGTGCAGAAGAGATCTGCCAGGTCCTTTAGCAACATGTAAAAATGAGCGACGATTAGGGAAGAGGGGGGGTTGCAGATGTGGATCGTTGGAGAAATTGTCGCGGGACCCAGGAGATTTGAGTATGGTCTGCGAAATAAGAACGCTCTGTTTTATCTCTCCTCCCAACTCGAAAGTTTCCTGGATAAACTTGTTGCGACGTTCGATAGATAGTGACGACTGTGTGTACATGAAAGCGATCCAGAGTAACAGCCAGAACGATGACTCTAGGTCATCCTGGAATGTGTGCACGGCACTTGCATCTTCGACGAGGTTGGCAGACCGGAATTTCCAGGTGCCCTGTCTGTTCATCAGAAAGTAGACATGAAGAAAAGGAGTGACATACTGCATGTGTAATTTGACAACAGCTCGCTGTCTTGATATGTTTCGCCAAGTCCCAATCAATTAAGTAGCCACGGCCACCAACAATGATAATGTTGCCGGGACTAAGGTCCTGGTGAAGGATACCCGCTGCGATTGCTGCTTGATGTGCTAGGGAATATGGGTCAAATGACATACCATCATATGAATGGATTCGACTCGAATCACCAAGAAGAGCATCATGAATTGCTTGGACCAGTTCCTTGGAGGAAGCAAATGCTGTTAATGATGTCCAAACAAGATCCAGGGTGAAGTGACAATGGATGTGAGGGGGAGATTGCCAGTCCCTTTTGACAAGCCCGGCGATCACACTGAGAGTACTTCTTTGTCTGCGTCTCTTGTTGAGGCGAACACTTCACATCACCGCTCGCGATGATATCATCACCAACTGTCTTTGAGGAAGGCGACACAATTCCTTTCGGGTCATATGCAGGGCAGGCGCGTGTTGCGCGGCCAAAGCCTGGAGTAGTGGAATAAACGTCGGGGCGGGCAAAAAAAACCGACACTGGACGGTCGCCTGCGGTTCTTGGAACTGTGGTTTGAAACATGGCCGTGTCCTCAGGCATTGCAGTTTCGTTCGGACCTGGCAAGTTTTGCTTCATTTTCCGACGCAGGAGGACCAATCCGAAGAACAGACTAAGGAATAGACTAGGATAGACTTCGTTACCTGCAAGATCGCGGTCACGTGGAAGCTCAAACCTCCACACTCAAATTTCAATCCATACTGCACTGCCCATCATGCACATCGCAGAAAAATCGAAGGAAAGCGAGACCCCGCCACTCATACAACTTGGATGGACGGAAATTGTCTCGGGTAGAAGTAGGCACTTGTTCATGTCCACTACCGCTACTGATCGGCATCCCAAGAATGCCAAATTCACTTTAGGTGCATCACTTAAAGAGTGTAGTAGACGTACGATGCACCCCAAATCCCGCAGATACCATCGTTTCCGTCTACGTTTCCGAACCCAACGATGATGATCGATCTCTCCGGACCAGGGCTTCCAGCGGAACATAACAGTGTGTTGATCCCCAAAGGTGTGGACTAGATTTTATTATTTCGATAGCAACCGAGTGGCCTCCGCGCCGCGCCTCGTGAAAGATGCCATTCGGTTATATGGCCTATAAAGCCGTCGATGATATGCATTTCAAGCGACACCGAAGACGGGAGGCATTCCGCTGTCTTGGAAAGTCCAACCGTTCAAAAAACGTGTTCAAACCCACCAGTATTTTTTTTATTCTCTCATTCCAGTTTATATTGACCCTCTTTTTGTTCATGTAGCTGAGTGGACAAGCTTCGGGGCTCAGAGCTATTCCCACTTTACTTGGACGGCCGTACACTTTTAAATATGATGGGATCTATGATCATGGCGAGTTGGTTTCCTGCTCGTGGTCCGCGCTAACTCAGGGAACTCCTGCTGAAACTCTTGCCTTGGGTTGGCAACGCTTTTGAGTGCCTACCCTTCTCCAGGAGCTGTGTTCATACCAGCTCTGCGGACTCGCGCTGCTTGCTCGTGGCCGAAGCATCCAATTACATAATAACGATACGCCGTTTTACTCGAAGAAATGATAGATGTTGCCGACGACAAACTACTGGTGTGGTGCTCCTTCTCACTCAGCACTCAAGCCCATCGTCGTTCAGGACACCGAATACGGCAGAATTGTCACTATAGATTACCGGAGGGCTTGGATTCCTCGGGGCAGATAACCGTGAGAGGGGTGGCGTGACATGGGAGGGTTCCTCATGTTCCGCTTTATGGACGACACGCTTTCCACGAGGCATGTCTGATATGCTCGCGCCGACTGTGTTCCTGTCAAACGTTTAAATACTTGGCCACTCCCCGCTCGCACGCGTTCTCAAGCACGCTTCACGCTTTCGTCAAGCCTAAACACAACTATGTTTTCTCTATTGCGGGGATTCAACCCGTTGAAATCGAACGTGTCTGACGCACCAGTACCATACAATGAGGTCTGTGTTGAAGTGTTTTAAGGCTCGCTTTTCAAGAGGCTGACCTCTGCACAGGGAGTCCAAGTCATCGTGGTTTTTGGACGCACGGGTATGGGTGTTAGCTCAGTGGTCAACCTAATTCTTGGACGAGAAGAAGCACCTTCTCACAACGATATCCATCCATGCACTGTGGCGCCCGCTTGCTACCGGTTGGAAATCGACGGGCAAGAATTTGACATATATGATATGCCCGGCTTTAGGAAAGACTTTTCCCCTGCCAAAATGATCGGGAGGCTGCACCGCGAGCGCGGAATCGACCTCCTTGTCAACTGTATCCGACCGAAAGATGGTACCGTCAAGGGGTATTACAACTCTGTTCGATCCGTGGTGCCTGATAGAGTGCCCATAGTCGCGGTGGTGACAGGGTTGGAAAACGCAGGGAACAGCATGGAAGATTGGTGGTCAAAAAACGGCGAAGAGCTACTAGGAAAGGGTTTGAAGTTCGTCGACCATGCTTGCGTGACGTCGCTCTCACGAGAAGACGTTTCTTATAACCTGGAATGTTATGGGAGGAAAGTTGAATCGGTGAAAGCTGCAAGGGACCTGATTGTAAGATGTTGTAATTGACAGGGTGACTTTTGGCATCATAGGTCCGTTGCATCTTTTTTCATGTTTGTAGGATATCCCACTTGTTGGTGTGTAATTGATACCCGGCCTATGTATGCACATGTATTTTGGGCTCCTTTCGTGACACCTTGTGGTCGAGCGTTCGTGGACTTAGCCATACAGTATGAATATATAAGATCTGTAAACCTTTGTAGTAGAATTGACCACAAACCACTTGAACGCCGGTGATGCACGCATATTAGACAGTGATGTGTGTGCTGTGGCCCCACGTTCATTGGCGAAGCTTGGAGGGTCCTTCAGGGAACGTGGCTCCTCGGCGCCTTCAAGCTATGCAGCATGGAATTGAACATTTTGAGCGCATCTGATACCTAGATCACGTACGCATACCTCATTGCAAACATGTAGTGTGTATCATTGAACCTAAGCCTAACCAGAACATTTTTACCAAATAGCTACGTTGCGAATAGCAATCATGCAACTGAATGGAATGCGGTTACCACGAGGCATGCGCGCAGGCATTGGTCTACACAGCTGCTACAGGGCGTGAAGCGTGCAATAGAACTCAGAGACGTACCATTCACATCGTGGACGTCGGGCAGCTTCCCAATTGCTGTCTTTCTCTTTTCGCGATGCCAGGTCTCTTCTGCTTTCGTTCGAAGACAAATAGTGGACATTCCAAGTCATTGAAAGTCAGTGTACATTGTACAAACATCTACGTTTCATGATTACTCACGTCCGAAAAGCCGGCTCAACAGGGTCAAAACTCTAATGGGCAGAATCCATACGTTGTGGTAGTGTTCGGCAAGACAGGCACGGGCGTCAGCTCTCTTGTCAACCTAATTGTAGGCTCCCCGGTGGCTCGGTGGCACGGCGACACCAGACCATGCACACAGCAAGTCATGAACTATCCCGCTACTTTCGCTGGCAAGCAATTTTGCGTTTACGATATTCCAGGATACGAAGGTCGTGTTACGGAAACCGAGATCACTGGAATAATCCAGGATATCAGGAACGAAAAAGGAATCGATGTGCTAGTATATTGCTTGCGCAAGAAGAGGGACACAACGATGCCCAACGTCTTCCGCGAAATCCGTCATGTGGTTCCACAGGAAGTGCCGATAGTGGGAGTGGTGACAGAGCTTGAGAGGGAAGGCCCCATGGAAAGTTGGTGGATCAAGAACGGAGGGGCATTAGAGAAGATGGACATGAAATTTGACGAACACGCATGCGTAACAACCCTCTCGGCTGATGAGGTCATCGGCAAAGAGAGATTGAGCGAGCGTCGCTTGCAATCACAGGAAGCAGTGAGAGGGATCTTGGCCAGGCGGTGCGAAGGAGCGAAAAGGTGACCAATTCCCGATAGATGCGACAGATAGGCCAGGCATATGTGTATCCCTTGCAGTATGTACAGTTTATTCCGTGCGGTGATCTGTATTTTCAGGCGCAATGTCGAGAACTTGCCACTTTCGAGTCATCGCTGATCAGAGGGGTGATGTTATAGAAGTGCAAACCCTGGTCAATGAGCGTCTAAGGCTGACATGTGTTCAGAACGTTCAAAGCGTTTAGTTTACAGCGGAGTCTCAACGATGTTCCTGTGGACAATTTCACTCTGGAATCGAATGTCTGAGGCCCTGACTCTCGCCCTCCCGCACACACTTGGTGATCTAGCTGTACCACCAAAGACGAGATGCCCGGCACACAGAGAGTGAGTGGTGTACGAGCCATGACAGTGCAGTGGTACTTACATACCTGACACTCGAAGTCCCGACACGTTGTGCTCGTAGTTGGGAATACAGGATCAGGCATAAGCTCCACCATAAACCTCATCGCCGATTGCCCTGTGAGCAACTCCGGTCCAGATGCACCACGACTCACTCGGAGAGTCAAGTCATATCCCGTGGATATCAATCACACAGACATCGACAACAGCATAGTGATCCACCACAACCAGCACCCTATTTCTCTGTATGAGATACCTGGTTTCGAGGGCCACAATCACGATGCTAAACTCATCAAGTACATCCAATGCTTACACAAAAGCGTACGGATCGATCTTGTGCTTTACTGCGTACGACACCCGCTTAGAAGGTTGCCACATACCTGCGAGGCGTTAAAGGCAACCTTGCAGGGTGTACCGTTTGCAGCCGTTGTTACCGGGTTAGAGTTGGAGCCTAGGAATATGCGAGATTGGTGGACGAGGCCTTCCGGGGAAGGTTCAAGGTTGTCGAATGGAGCTGCGTTGGGGAGTAGCCTTCACCTGTCATTTGGTGACTATGCCTGTGTGACGACACTGCCAGCCGCGCACGCCGACCATCACCCTCGCCTTCGGGATCGTAGAAAAGAGTCCCAAGTGCAGTTGTGGGCTCTCATATGCAGGCACTGTGATCGACACGACAGAGTACCTGGCTCTGGAATACCGTGTCCGAGATACATGGCCGCGCTGGATATCATGAGGACAGCTGCTTCCGTTTCTTCGTATTAAATACACGATGCTTTTGGTTTCCACCGAGTTCGTGCATGTTTGCCATTCTATGTAGCACTAAGTACTAGGACCATTGGCATGTATCTCACATCATTGGAACGCGTTTATTCTGGGACATTTTTGACGAGTTTCTAACATCCCAGACTCTTGGAGTAGCGGCCAATAAGGTTGATGATTCCGCACTTAGGCCAGATCATTGGTGGACATCGTTACAAAGTTAGAATAGCCTCCAGTAAGGGAGACTGCTGAATTAGCGGTCCAGCCAACGCATTGAGAAACTGTTGGAATATCAAGTTGGCTTGGGGTTCGAAGACTACGGTGTCAGCGTTAGTGTTCGAGTTGCACAAAAGCAAAAATGGATTATTTATGAGAATGGAGAACAGACGCACATATGGAGTGTCGGAGGACAGTTGCCGGGTCGGTTGGTGATTGAACTGCAAGAGTGTTTACTGGACTGACTATTTCAGTGGATTGTCCACGAGTTGCAATGAGCCATTCTGTGGAGTCTAGAAGGGATCGCTGTCTTTCGGCGAGTGTGATTGCACATACAGGATGTACCGGGCCTCGAGGATGTTTAATCAGAGCCTGCATTGATAGATAGATCAACAGTGCCTTGCTGATTATTGGGTCCTCGGGTAATGAAGGAACCGAGGAAATACAAACCTGCAAATCTCGACATTAGTCTTATCACAATCTGTGAATTCGAGTGGTACACACAAATGGGAGTCGGGTCAGTTGGCCATGCAGCGCCAGGTCCACACGAATTCATTGAATACAATGACGCAATGGATACAGGGTCTGGCAACTTTGCCACACTGGAGAACGACCATCGTCAGCCCACGTCGGAGGAAGCACTGGAGCGACTTGACTTGATCGATGTCGCTCCAATGTTTCTTCCGCGGAGATTCGAAGACCACGTTGTAAATTGTGATCCTCGGTGTTCGACTTGGACCATTCCTGACTCCTGAGTACTGTATGTAGCGGAGAGAACGGACGATGGTCTAGAGTGTCGAAGAACAGTCGTTAGTTCGGTCACTTCGTGAATGAACCGCACGTCTCTATGAGCTACTGTGTCTTTTGGAGAATGGCTGAGCAGAGTGACACCAGCGAACTGTTTGCGAGGTCTACAATGATTTTGACCGAGCCTTGAGAGTGTTCAACTCGACTTGGTGCAGGTCGACGATGTGTCGTTGGGGGATATACCAAACGGTTGGCATGTGAGGACCTCGAGTTGAACTTCTCATTACGCAAAGAAGCGGGTCCAAATTATGTATGATCCTTCCGGACCACCAACAAACCGTGTTGCATGCCAATAGAGCCGCCACTGCAGGGTGAGATTCTGTAGCTTATCTCCCTCCAGAGGGCTCTCACACTGGCCCCACACAGATGCAACTCAGACTGGCGCACACATGCACTTTGCGTTCCCTGGCGAAGCAACTGAGCCCATTGGGCGGTAGAGTAGTTGCCCTGCGACGGGCATACCACGATGAATCATTCGGATTCCGCAAGCCACGGCAGTTTACTATGCCGGATTGTGCGTCTCCCATTTCCCTCCCAGTTGAATTTGGAAGTCGACCTTTCTGTCTTACCAGATACCCCTGTCCAGTTGAGCAACCGTGCGACAAATGCCTCACTGTTGCGTTACGCAGATGCCCTTCGTACTCATGGCCACCGCGCCGCATCCATCGATCCTTTGGGTCTACTCCAGCAGGAACGCGTTGCCGCTCTCGAGCCAAGTCGTTATGGACTCTCAGACCCTGAGGCCACCTACGATATCAATGGTATCCTATGGACTGCAGGTGAACAAGCACCGGAGAAACGGTGGGCCCTGCGTGACATCACTAATTTCTTGAACACCACATATGTTGGTCGCATTGCGTATGAATACATGGACCTCCCCAGCAAGACCGAGCGACTCTGGTTCTCTCATTTGCTTGAGTCTCAGTCAACCGTTTCTACGCGTGACTGCAGCCCAGCCCGTCAACAGAGGATCTATGAGTTACTCGCTCGTTCTGAAGTCCTTGATACGTTCTTACAATCCAAGTTCCCGAATTTGAAGAGGTATGGTCTCGAAGGAGGTGAATCCATGTTACCTGCCTTAGACGCTTTAATTGGGGAAGCTGCCCAAGGTGTGTATATATTCCTATGGATCTGTCTTGGCGATAAATACTTGGATATCAGCGGGTATGACACATATCATTCTTGCAATGCCGCACCGTGGGCGATTGAACCTCCTCACCGGGCTGCTTGGATACGACTTGGCTGCGCTCTTTCACAAAATAAAGGGCGGAGCGGAGGTGTCAGTCGAAGGAGAACAAATCAGTGGGGACGTACTTAGCCATCTGGGTATGCTCTATTTCTATGTGAAGATCTCGATTGACGACCCGTTGCCAGTGGCATCTCCAACGCTGAACTACGATGGGAAGGAAATCAAGGTATCACTCCTTCCGAACCCTTCCCACCTTGGTATGTTCCACCACGACGAATAAATGCTGTTTTCCCCTTAAATCCTCTCTCTACCAGAGGCTGTTAATCCTGTTGCACTTGGTAAAGCACGTGCAAAACAGTACAGTCTCTTGAAAGCCTTAGAGAAGGGCGGAGAGAACATGGAAGGATGCATGCTCGGTGACAAGGTCAGCGTGTTTTAGGTGTTATGTATACCAGTTACTTGACGTACCTTTAGGTGATGTGCGTTCAGCTTCACGGTGATGCAAGCTTTACTGGACAGGGTGTCGTGATGGAGAGCCTCGGATTCAGTACGTGGTTGCTTTCTTCCTGAGTGAACTGGACCCCCCTAGGGCTATCTACGTCCTGGACTGTCGTTTTTCAATCCATATGGTCCTCTTCAAACTCTGATACATTGATTTATTTTGTGCAGGTAATCTCCCGCATTATACCAGCGGAGGAAGTGTGCATATTGTTGTAAAGTATGCTATATACTCTTTCGCTACCTCTCTGTGACCGCTAAAGTTGCTCTTTGCTCTGATCAATAGTAACAAGTAAGGCTACTCAACACTGGACACCTCTGTCGCTCACAGTTTTTGTCCTCACGCATTCCTTTAGTATCGGTTACACGACTCCCGCATCATCTGCTCGTTCCTCCTTTTATTGCTCCGAGGTTGCGAAGATGATCAACTGTCCAGTGCTGCATGTCAACGGCGATCATCCCGAAGGTTTGTGGCTCGTTTCACTCTCCTATGCTAATGACGTTCTATTCAATCCCTTCATACAGACGTTGTTCGTGCTATTGAAATTGCCTTCAAATACCGCAATTACTTCAGAAAGGATATTGTCATCGATCTGCTCGTTTATCGACGTTGGTATGTTCTAGTTGTCTTTTTAACGTGACACCAGCCAGATCATCGCGCCTGACAGGGGTCATAATGAACTTGACGAGCCCGCATTTACCCAACCGCTGATGTATCAGAAGATTCGAGCCAGACGCAGCGTGCCAGAGTTGTACGAAGACAAACTTGTGGTAGGTATCTCTTAAGATATGGCTTCGAATCAAAGGCCGTTTGTGGTTTTTTTACTGATGTCATGTCATACCATGTTCCCTGTCGCATTACATATATGCAGACCGAAGGCATGCTGTCCGGGGATGCTGCTCTGTCATTACGCAATTCGTATAAATTGATGCTCACGGACGCTCTTTCTCTCTCGGCATCCTACTCTCCGCCGCTGGTAAAACTGGAGGGACAGTGGGGTAGCACAAATGTAGACGGGAAAGATACGAAAATGGTGTGGCCTGGCTCACCCGAGGCACAGACATTTGATACGGGCGTGGGCACCGACTTGTTGAGAGAGGTAGGCAGAGCCAGTGTGGCCGTTCCGGAGGAATTTGTAAGTGCGCAATATCTCCCAGATGGTCGGATCTGAAGTTGCAGGACGACAGGAGATACATCCTCGTTTGCTTAGGCACGTCAAGAATCGCTTAGCAGCACTTGAGAAGGGAGAAGGATTGGACTGGGCAACTGCGGAGGCAAGTTAACTCTGGTAGGGCCGCCAACTAGCTAACCTCCTAAGCAGGCCCTTTCCTTTGGATCGCTCATGCGCGAGGGTTGTGACGTCCGCATAGCTGGACAGGACGTTGGCCGGGGGACATTCAGCCATCGGTAAGATGATTATTTGGTCCTATTGAGCTGCAGTTGATATGTACATTAGGCATGCGATGCTTGTTGATCAGAAGACCGAAGGGGTAGTGGTTCCCTTGAATTATGCCTTGCGTAGAGCAACAGGAAAGCTGGAGCTCGCAAATAGTTCGTGATTTCTTGGTTTTCCTTTTTCATATTTTTTTAATTCTCCATCTGTACATCAGGTTCATTGAGTGAGATGGCCGTTTTAGGTGTAGGTTACTTGGATGGTGACGAGATCTGCATCTGCTGACAAGGATTAGTTCGAGTATGGTGCATCCTGGGAGAGACCTGACCTATTGCCGATCTGGGAAGCGCAAGTGAGCCAAGTTCATTCTGTTGGATGATGCTCCTTGACAAATCTCTGTCCCAAAGTTTGGAGACTTCTTCAATGGTGCACAAGTTATTATTGATACCTTCATTTCCAGTGCTGAAAGTGAGTCCTAATAATTGGACGTAGACAATCTTACTCACCCCGGATGCAGCCAAATGGGCGAAACAGAGTGGCATCGTGCTACTACTCCCGCATGGCCTTGATGGCGCAGGCCCAGAACACTCATCTTGTCGGATTGAACGAATGCTTCAGGTACGATTGGTCTCTCGTGGTATCTGTCTTATACTAACAAAACGTTCCAGCTCACTAATGATTCGTTTGACCCTCAATGCAAGACGAACATCAACATGCACGTTGTTTTTCCAACCACTCCTGCTCAGTATTTCCACCTTCTTCGTCGTCAAATGAGGCGCAACTATCGCAAGCCCCTCGTCGTCGCTGCCCCGAAAGGTCTTCTGCGCCTTGCGGTGCGTGTCACTCGTGTGATTGACATTTGCAGGTTAACTCACGCTACTCAAGGCCGCTTCGTCCACTTTCGCCGATATGCTGCCTGGAACGAAGTTCCAACCTGTGTTGTCTGATTCCTTCCCCCCTTCCAATGACGTGGAGCGTGTGGTATTCATGAGTGGTAAACTGTACTATGATCTTGTCAAGGAGCGCGCTGCAAGAGGGCTGGAAGGACGCGTTGCAATTGTTCGCATCGAAGAACTCGCGCCTTTCCCATTTTCTCGGCTTGCAGATGTGCTGCGGTCATATACGAGTATGTCAAAGGGCATGGACTGGGTGTGGGTTCAAGAGGAACCGAAGAACCAGGGAGCGTGGATCCATGTGAAGGATCGGTTGGAAATGGTATTGAGGGACTTGGATGTTCAGGACGGTGTGAGGTATGTTGGCAGACGCGAGGATGCGGTGCCTGCACCGGGTATCGGGAAAGTATATCAAGTTCAACAGAAGGCTGTCGTGGATGACGCTTTTGCAGAATTGTAAGTACCTGGGTCATGTAAATAGAACTTTGCAGATTTTGGATATTGGAAGCATGTTCAGAGTGAAGACCGAGATCTCAACGTGAGTCCTGCAAAATGGACTATCCCATGTCATTGCAAGCTCCTGAGGATTTTCTGTGTTGCCTGTAGGTGTATTTCTCTTCCCCTGCCATTCTTCTCCCTCTGTATGTCGACTTGCTATGGTAGTGGTGAGCCTTGGTCGAATGTGGAGCTCTTGAGCAGAGGAGCGAATCGCAATTCTAAATGAAAATAGTAGACTGTCAGCGGTTCACAAATCATTTATCCACCTCTCTGGCGGACTAAGCAACTAGATGCGCCAGTATGGGCGATGGACGCATTGGGATGTATGAAAATAACAAAACATCAATAGCTGGCGGGCAAAAAGTCGATCAGATTTACACACTTGCTGACAGCCTGAGGCGGCGCGAACGCTCGGAGAACATCTAAATGAGATGCCTGTATCAATACAAGACAAAAGTTGGCACCAACGCGACGGTATACTAAGCGGCGGTCTGCAACGCACGTTAGACAAAGAACTTGTAACAGGACCAACAGTCCGCGCGGGTGACTCTCTGGAATTCGAATGCAATACCTGCATTCAGGCACAACGGGTTGCGAGACTAATCTGAGAGTACTTGAAAAATCATGGACTCGGAGAACATATCAACTTTGCTTCCCATGGGGAGCACACTTTACATTATAACTGAGACTCGTGATAAATTTGATTGTATCGAGGGAGTCCACTGGAGAGGTACTAGAATCAAGTACTGCGGTGATATGATATCCCTTACAGTGATACATATATGATTACTCAGGGGCAATTACATGGGACAAGTGTAATAGACCCGGTGAATACAACGGCCGCCGAAGAACAAGCTGGAATAATTTTCCCGTCCGTCCTTCAAACAAACAGGAATAGTACATGTCATCATCTCACCGTCACTTCATCCTGAGCTCCAGTAAAGTTCATTGAGTCCAGATGTCCTTACGTAATCAACCCTTTTCGCACCTGGTATCATCACACGACCGCTCAAAGAGTGAACGATAGAACGCAAGTAAGTCGATAGAGACAGCCATGCGGGGTTGAGAGGGCGCAGTGGGGAATAGGCCAGCATGGACAAGGACTTGGGCGACCGTGGAGCATTTGCAGCTCACAACTTCAGTGGTGACAAAATCTGCAGGCAGTCAGATTCTGCGCTATGATAAGTAAACACTCACGGTCGAATAGCAGACATAGGATTTTAACTACCTTCCGCTCACAGTCATTCTGTTTGCACAGTGAGATGGATGGCGAGCAAGGTGGGAGCGGTTTTCCTAGCGTTCTAGACGTGTAGTTTAGGAATGGCAAGACGAGAGTGGGGATAAGGGATTTCCAGCTGATATAGCCCCGCTGATATGATCTGTCGAAAGCTCGTCAAGTAGCGAGGGGGATCTGAAACGAGTTCCCTTGCAATCATCATTTTTTCTGGCGCTCTAGGTCTTACATATGCCGCTTCAGATATGCTCCCATTAACCCCCACCCTGAAGCCAAACACATTGCCCAATAGTGGTTCGCCTTACCTGTTGCTACATTTGCGTTCCCAAGATGAAATGATCCTGACCATTCGAATCACATAACTTGCGAGGTATGTACGGATACTCAACCTCAGATGTGGTCTGCATTCGTAACACCACTTATCCATTCCAGCACGCTTTCATCACAATGATTTTCATATCAAGAAGACAGTCTGCTCTGCCATGCACAAACGGATCAATCCGGTACAGTTACAGACAGTAGTCTCAAGACGTTCCACCGGCATGATATTTCATCACATTTCATAGGTTGACGTTAGTGCAACCAACGTTGACAAGGCCATTCTGTGCAATACATCAGGGAAGGCCCTTCTATCATTGTCACATACGGAACACTTACGAAAACAGCATTCTGGCAGCAGACTGACTGCTGGGAGCAGCTAGCACCACTTGCGACACCTATGACGGTGATAGGAGAGCAGTTGATGGCCAAGAGAGGGCCGACGACGGGGATGGTGCCGACAATTCCCAACAGCCCAGCGAGCAGATTGGCGTTGTTTTGGGTAGCCTACGATGAGCAAGTGACTGGTTAGCGGTTGTCTTTGGAAGAGGAAAAGCGTGATCACTTACCTGGAAGGTCGATCCACAGCATTGAAGAGTGCCATTGCTGCAGCTGCTACCAGTGCGGGCAGCGATGGGTTCTGGGGCGGCGGCGACGACGGAGGAGAGGGCAATAACTGGCAAGAGGAGGGCAGATGCGCGGATGAACATTTTGACTGAGTTATGGGGATTGGTGCACTAGCTAGCTGGGACTGGCAGTCTTTGCTGGAGAGCACTGGTCGGACCAGTGGGGCTTTTATGCCCCTCGGGTGCAAGTGAGTGTATGCTTGTTTGTCTGTTGTTTTCGGGTAGCGTAAGGAACAGGTGGAGTGCAGCATGTCTTCTGTGTACAAATCTTCTCGTTAACAGGAACACTATTAAGGGTTGCCCGACTTACGCGGTTGTGATCAGGTACATTCATATTTCCATCATCTGAGGAAGAGACTCAAAATTGACGAAGTTTTGAATTAGATCTGAAGACTACCCGAAGGCACTTATCCTTATAAGGGGTGGATTCCACTGGAATCCACCGGCTAGTGTATCAGATGATCCTTCAATATTTTTGTCCATCATGTGCATTCTTGATTCGGAAGGCAGGTGAATGGGCGGGCACACGTAAAAGATAGTCAAGATCAATGCGGTCATGGTGAGGGCGATTGAACATTGCCTCCGGCACGAGGCCCCCAGTGACGCTACACTTTTGAATACTTCGGTGACCTCTCTGATTGGGCGAGACGAGTCGGCTAAGCAAAGTAATTCAGTTAAGCGTCATTATGGCTGGCCACAGTGACGCTCGAATAGTACGTCATGCTAATTTGCGCCCGCTGTCTATCCACAGTACATAAATGATGGAGTGATTTACGGGGGAACAAACATGACATTTCCTCTTAAGGACCTGCTGTAGCTGAATGCTTGACAGGCCGAGGATCCCATGATTCCCATCAAACGAACATGTTACGTTAAGATGCACGGTCAGACTTGGCCTGGGAGATTAACGTAAGTTACAAGCTTGGAGTATGTACTATCATTGGACCACAGTAATGCATAATCTTCACTGTGAGTCACTGAATCTCTACAACACAACAATTTCATGCCCTCGGCTTCCTGTGGATGATCCCAATGGTTCTTGTCTATAACTCTGCGCAAATACGGTATTTATTTGTGGTGCAAGAGGGATTTGGAAGGATTTGGAGCGAAGAAAACCAGATTCCAAAGTTCTGTCAATCCCCCCCCTGCCATAACCGGTGACCACTGATGTAATGTAATCTTACAATATTGGGCAATGCCTCGCTTTTCCCTCATTGGCGGACCTGATCACGGAAGTATGTACATATGACCACCCTAACCCCGCAGCTGTACTGACCAAACAGGGTCTAAGTTGATTCAATCTCGCATATGTTGAGAATTGGTGTGCATGCAATACATATATCGCGGCAAAAACGACATGCAGACAATGGGTGTATTTACACGTGGATCAATCAATTACGGTTCAACATTCAATTGGTTTGCGTCAAGGATATCGCATGTCGTTTGTTGTGAATCGGCAAGGGCATCACTGCTTTCCTGACTTCAACTATCAAGGCCAAGTAACAACCGCTCATAGTGGTAACCTAGCGCGGTGATTGAAGGGTGTAGATCCACACCCTTCTTCGGAACCCATCACCGCGCCACTCAAACTCTACTTTGAGTATTATGGAGTACAAAGAGTGCCTTTTTTGGACAAGTGATATTATCGTGTAGCCACTGTAGCTCCACATAATACTCGAAGGGTTTCGGTCCGAGGGAAAATGCTCTTATGCACTGCCCCCGTTGGAACGGAGTATGAGGAGCTCCGTGAATCGGCTAAGCGATTGTTGTAGGTGTCAGGTTTTATCTACCAAGTCCTGTGTGATTAGTTTTCTGTTCCATTTCGCGGCGATGTATCTATCGAGGGCTAGACGGACGTTGGTTAACTTTATTCAGCCAGCGTCTTACTGTGCCAGAGCCTTTGTGTGTTCAAACTGCCCCGGATCACATTTTCACATCGAAGGACCCATAGTATTAGGTGGGCGGATTCTGAGAAGCCACAGCCGAGGATGCTACCCAGGTGGATCTCCGGCCAGGCTCCCAGGGACGTTGGCCAGACCGATTTCGCTAGGGACCAGATGGTTTCCGACTGGCCGTGTGGACAGTAGGATGGGCTCCAGGGTTTCTGTTGTTCCCCTTCAGTTCGGGTAGGCCGCAGGGGGCATGGTCTTCGAAGTTGGGGATGCCCTGCCAGAAGTCGCCGGTTCGGAGGGAGCCATGTAGCGCTCTAAAGAGGTCTGGATCCGGGGCGTCTTATGTAGGGGTGTTTGGAGTTGCGCTATGTGGATTCGCCTTTCGGAGGAGCCGTTTAGATCTTCTAATGCGTTCCTTGTGCAGTCCCTCCAGTTACATAATGACATGTCTCGACTCTATCTACAAGGAAAGTGACTAGCTGATCAACTTGAAACCAATGAACAGTCACCCATCTCCGAACAACGCCTGCGAGTCACGCTCCTTTGTGGTTCAAATCGGGCACTCGACACCTTAGATAGCTAGAACACATCGTCATATGAATCGCACAGTAGAAATACCCCCTCCCGGCGTTTCCTGGATGCGGGTTCTGTTGATTGTATATCTCGGTTCAACTTTCTTATCGCGGCCACAGGCAGTAAAACTTGGTACGCCACTGAGATGTGTAGCATCAATGATGGCCCGCATTTTAAGTTATGTTTTCCTCGCTTCATGTGACTTCAAGACGGCTTCGATGTCATTAATACACTCAGCCAGACAAGGAAAGATCAACGCTATCTAGGATATGTGCAAGATGCTTCCACCGTTACCCCTGTTCACTTTTACAAACCAAGGTTGATGTTCGAGCAACCAACGTTGACGAGGCCATTCTGTGCGGTGCATCAGGTAAAACCCTGCTATGACAGTTGTATATGGAACACCTACGAAAGCAGCGTTCTGGCAGCAAACGGTTTGCTGCGCGCAGTTAGCACCACTGCCAACACCTAGGACGGTGATAGGAGAGCAGCTGATGGCCAGAAGAGGGCCGACGATGGGGATGCTGCCGACAATTCCCAACAGCCCGGCGAGCAGATTGGCGTTGGTTTGAGTAGCCTACAATGAGCAAGTGACTGGTTAACAGTTGTCTTTGGAAGAGGCAAAGCGAGATGACTTGCCTGGAAGGTCGATCCGCAGCATTGCAGAGTGCCATTGCTGCAGCTGTCACCAGTGCGGGCGGCGATTGGCTCTGGTGCAGCAGCGACGACGGAGGAAAGAGCCAGAACTGGCAAGAGGAGGGTAGATGCACGGATGAACATTTTGACTGAGTTGTTGAGATCAAAGAACTAGCTAGCTGAGACTGGGACGGCTTGCTGGAGGATATTGGCCTGGTCACCAGCCATTTTATACGTCGCGGATGAAAATGAGGGTACTTATTTGTTCCATGACACTGAATATCGTACCTGACCAAGGCCAACATTCCCGTGTACCAAGGATATCCAATTTGTTTTGTGAGCAGGAACATTGTGACCGTACATCGAACCTAACTTTACGTGACTGTAATCAGATGAGGTACGGACCTACCCTCCAAATATTACTTTTGCTGTGTTCATTCCCGTTCCTATGGTGTAGAAGTGTAAAAGACCCACCTTTAATTCAAGGAGGGAATAGCAGATGAAATCGTCGAAGCACGTTAATGACAGACTATGATGGTGCGCACCTCTATTAGACATGCTAATCTGCAAAGGCTGCCTCTTGCAACGGTAAATCAAGCCATGATTTACGTGTAGAAGTTCCTCGCGTTTCCTCCGCTGAACCTAGAAATATGTTTTACAAGGCACTGGGATTAGATGATTGAACAGGTCGCGCTGTTAATGCGCACATGGCGTAGTGGTATCCCTAAGTCAGAGACTTATAATATGCATCCTGCTATATGCGATCAATTTACAGAGCGTGGAAAGGGCAGACCTTTCTCGAACTCTCATTGTGTTCGAGATGACTTGACATCTGCGCGAAGTTAGCAACGCAGGGTAAAGTGCGTGTCCACTCACGGGAGGACAAGCAAAGGGTCCTCGCCTGGGCACGATAAAGTGGGATCAGATCGACCAAAGAACTTTTCTGTTGCAGTGTCAGAGAGATATGTGAGTTGACCACACCCCCCCAACCCTTGATCAAAAGGGCCGTCAGTGGCGGCAGAGACCTTCTTCCCAACTGTAGCGCACACTGGCGCTTATGTCAATAAACATCAACAGTTTTCCCATAAACGGAGCGGGACAACAGATAAAATGGATAGTCAAAGTATCAAAGGATTGGTGAGTTTATTATTGTAGCGCGTATGCTGACTCTCCCCAGTTAGCAGCGCTTCATTGACTTGAGTGGAGTCAACGCTGCTACCGCTCGTTGTACCGTCCACGTCGCCATCGCCGAGTCTCGCCCTCAACACTCGCGGCAATCGGCTCGTCTGCGCTCACGACCTCTCCAAATGCTATCCTTCGACTCGCGGTCCCCAGCACCTCAACTGGCGCGTTCGACGGTACGTCTCTGTCTCCAACGCTAAGTGTCCATCGATCTGCAGGCTTGAACCGCTTGTTTTCGAGTGTATCAGGTGAGTTGTTTGTCTGCACTTCTGTATGAAGCGTTTTGACGTTTCTGCTATCGGTTTCAGCCCTTCTCCCTCATTTCTACCGCCGTGCGCATCCGTTTGCGTATTACATATCCGTGTGGTTTGCCAGTGCATCCGACTCGTGTTGTGTTTGCAGTCCCATTTGCATCAATTTCAGCGCTTGACACATCTCAGTACCTGCTCGACGTGTACGCATGGCTTCCAACGCCATTTGTCTCAGCTCCATTGCATCTCACACCCCCAGAATCCAGGTACGTGCGCGTGCCATCGCCATGGCTCACCACGGCCGTTTCAGCGTTGCTTGACGTGTTCCATCCACGCCGTTTCCAAGGTCGTTTGCTTCACCTGCACGCCAATGCGTTCCACCAAGGCATACACATGCACCTGTTTCACCATCATCAATGTACAGTTCGATCGGCCCGTTCAGGGTGCTCATGGGCTCAACACCCCAGCCTGCATCGCTGCCTGCCTTGTCAACGCACACGCATTCACCTGTACAACCATTGTTGCCCTCTGACGACTCGCTCGAACTATCCATGGCCTAGGGCAACATGACCGATGCATTTATGTAACATTGCGCTCGACGCACTTCCGTGCCCAGGCATCCGGCTATTGTGCGATTTCGATAGGTGGCTGTTTATCCTAGCGAATACCTACATCGCTAAGACGCTCGGTCAGAGCAGCTTGATCACCGCACAAAAATTGGATGGGACGAATGTAAAGGCAGCTTCATAGCAGAGTAAGATTTTGAAGGCAAGCCTGTGCGTGCTAACACTCGTTTAGGCACACATAAGCACGCCATTTTAACGGAGAACCAATGAGCACACACTGTAGTAGCCTACTCTAATTCCCTTCCTCGCAGAGCAAAGGTTCTGGGATTTAGTTAAATCGTGGGAACGTATCGCGACAGGACTTTTTGCCTTCTTTGGAACCGTGTGATTCAGTTGACTTACAGTTGTGAACCTTTTGATACACTTCAGTAGTTACAATTTGGATTTCCATTAGTGAGCAAGGGTTCTGCCGACGCAGGCGGCATTTCGAGTCATGTAAATAAATTAAAAATTGTACACACGTTGAATTGGAGTATGAATGTGCGGAGGTCCAAAAAAGCGTGATTTCGGGCTGCAGACTCCCTTGTGATTTCCATTGCCAAAAGGAGAACGGAGTCCTTCTACGTTCAAGTTGTGCCCAAGACAAGAATTATTACCAGTCACAAGGGTACACCCTCAAAGGTTCTGTTTGCTGAAGCTTCAATTTTAGGATGCTGACCGTATCCGTCGCAATTACAGTACCAACCAAGTACCAACATTGTGTTAGATAAATATCATGGACGAGCTTTCACAGGCACGAGCTGAATTGGCCCTACTGGAGGAACAAGCGCGACGGCTCCTCAAAGAGCTCTTACGCGTCCGTGCTGCCGTGGCCACGCAGCGAGCCAAGGTAGACGATCTCATTCGAACAAGACCATCCGCATTCAATCTCCTTCCAACCGAGATATTGCTGTCCATCCTTGACTTCGGTGTTCGTGCTGAACATCCCAAGCGGAAGTATGAATTGGCTGGTGTATGTCGGCGTTGGAGGGTCATCATCTTCGACAGCGCCAGCTTCTGGGTTACTATCCATGTTGCAACGTCGGTTTCTTCCATTATGACACATCTGGAACGGAGTCATGGAGCACCTCTTGACATTACCATTGAGGGTTCATTGTGGTCCCGATCCCAGCATCTCACACTTATCCCATCCCTCGACATTGTTGTCCCCTTGGCACATCGCTGGCATAGACTATCAATTATTCATCTCTCCGGCTTCGATGACGATGAGGATGAATCCGATGATACGACGCTACCGGAATTCATCATCAAGAGGATCAGTCATTTACGATTTCCCTCTCTCAAATATGTTGCAATCTCATATTGTAACACTTCTTTGGCCTTTCTTTCCCCAGCCAGTGCCCCAGCCCTTGAACATTTGGAACTCGACGACGTCGCTGCTGAGTGCACCGATTTTCCACAAGTCACTGCATTGAAAACTCTCCAGCTGGATTTCTATAACATGCACCATCCGTCATTCCCATACCTGATTCCAACGCAGGCATTGACGAACCTTTCAATATCAGGATTCATAGAGGAACTCTCGCTCCGACCAAACAGTATTCACTTCCCATCTCTGAAGATGCTTGAGATATCCTGTCCTACAATCACGAGACAATTCATGAAAGCAATTGTGGCACCCAATCTCGAACGATTGCACTACACTTCTTTTGATGCTGATGATCCACCTTCCATTACATTGCGTGGATTTCGCTCTGAATTCACCAATGTCCGCCACCTCTCCTTTAATCGTCCCGTGAATATGAACACTCCTAAATTACATTATGCCGATGCTGCCACTCTTTGTATGGCTTTCCCTGGCGTACGTCATGTGGAGTTGAAAACGGATCAGTTATCTCACCTCTTCGACCCCACACCGAGCAACACTCATGCTCGTCGTCCCATAGACTTCTGGACGGAACTCGAGAGCTTGACCTTGTGTGGGATGCACCCCACATGGCTAGAACCCAACCAGTTCTCGGCTTGGCTTGTTGGTCGACAAGCATTGGAGCTGCGAAAGTTGTATGTAAGGCTGGTACAGTTTTCCGATGACCCCAGTGAAAGCTTCGATTTCGAATTTTTTCGGCTGTACGAAGTTCTCAGAGAAACCTGTATTCTGGAGTTGGACAATTTTCGGTTAATGTTGCCGGAGATGGATCTCTATATGCCGGTGAATTCTCGGTTGAGAGTGGTAAGCACATCATTCCCGTATACCGAGCTATATTCACTATATATGGGTTTAGCATTCGCCGGAGCTAACAAGAGGACTTATGGATGACATTACTGCAGCCTTTCTAACAGGAGACGTCGGTCATGGTTGATAACAGGCAAAGGGTCGTTCTTAGCAGGCAAATGGCGTCAGGTGCTTTCTACGTAGCGATTCATCGTGTTGCAGTCGAAAGGACAGACTTCCAGTCATACCATCACCGTTTTATTTGTACACTTATTCGAATTCATTTTCTCTAGTCGGAATGCAGGTTCACCCTCGAAGTTGTAAGCATAGGGTTGTGACACATCAAACACAATAACTGCCAAACGCACGGGTTATGTCGTTTCGGACTTCCCACTGGCCGACTTCAAATGCCCCAGGATGTATGTAGTGGTATCCAGATAATACCTAAATGCTAAAGAGGAAAACACTTGCATCCTGAATGCCTACCATACCTTGATGGGCACAGGAGCTTGCCATCGTGGTCGAGCAGAAAAGCTTTACCTCGGACAATTGGTACGACACACGTGGAAACACGATGATACATTAGGAGCATCACTGCTACTGAGTTCAGGGGGACGCGACAGATGTGAGAGCTGAGCACACGCTTTCCCTTCCCCTTCGTATTCCAGTCAAAATGTGTTAATTTTGTTGGAGGAAGCTGTCAGACGCACCGAGACTAAAACAATGCACCTGTCACCATTAATGTGTTGCATCCATCCTTGAACAGCGACATGTCTGCCAACACCAGGCAGAGATATTCTGGTGAGGAGGGGTTGGTGAAAAATAGAACCGAAGTTGAATGGTCCAGTGGTACAGAGGTGCCTCAAACTGGGTGACATCGACATTGAAGCCTTGGTGCTTTCAATTATCCCTGACGAACATTGCCAGTGACCGTCAATGCACATACCGCATGTGCATTTGTAGGTAAAGGTTGAAGGGGCTGTAGCTGACACCACCGTCACACATGAGAGCGAAAGTGAGGAAGAAACCATTGCCTACAGTAGTGTTGGCAAACAACTGAAGACGAAACGCACCCTCGTCTGACTTCGGATTGGGTGTAAAATAGCACGAGCAGCAACACAATAGATACTATCTTTTGTAGCTGCAGCCTCGCCAACGAATATCAACACATCTACAGGGAGATCAGTTTGCATGACAGGAAGAATGGTGCCGTGCTTGCAGTAATGATAATCAGAATAGATGTACGGTTCATTTGTGTGAATGCCAACGATGCCTTGATACGCGCAGAAACTGCCCATGGCAGATGAAAGCGGTGAAAGCGGCATCTGTTGAACAGCTGTGATGAAAAACGTTGAAAGTGAAATGGGCCGAATGTGCGACGACACTGCAAGAACGTCATCGACGTTGTCAATCAGCAGAACGCAGACCGACAGCAGAAAAGGGAGAACGAATGTGTCAACAACGTTGAGTGAACACTGAACAGCATGTACTCAGAATAGCACAGCATGGGCGGCTAATGCTAAATGTTTTGGATGTCGGGCTCTTTGGAACGGGTTTGATTAACAATCGAACGGAGTTGTGCCCAAGACAAGAATTATATTATTAGCAGTCACAAGAGTAAACTTCGGTTCAGTTTTATGTTCAACTTTAGGATGCTGACCGTATCCATGGCAATCACAGACCCACTTCTTGCAAGTACCACGTCGAGATCATGGACGAGCTTTCAGGGGCACGAGCTGAATTGGCCCTACTGGAGGAACAAGCGCGACAGCTCCTCAAAGAGCTCTTGCGCGTCCGTGCTGCCGTGGCCATGCAGCGAACCAAGATAAACGAACTCATTCGAACAAGACCAACCGCATTCAATCTCCTTCCAACCGAGATATTGCTGTCCATCCTTGACTTTGGTGTTCGTGCTGAACATCCCAAGCGGAAGTATGAATTGGCTGGCGTATGTCGGCGTTGGAGGGACATCATCTTCGACAGTGCCAGCCTCTGGACTACTATCCATGTCGCAATGTCGGCTTCTTCCATCGTGACACACGTGGAACGAAGTCGTGGAGCACTTCTTGACATTGTCATTGAGACTTCATTGTGGTCCCAATCTCAGCACATTGCACTTGTCCCATCCCTAGATATTGTTGGCTCCTTGGCGCACCGCTGGCATAGGCTGTCGATTTCTCATGTCAATGATGATGAAGACGAACGCGATGATATCACACTGTCAGAGTTTATCATCACGAGGATCAGCCACTTGCAATTTCCCTCTCTCAAATACGTTGCAATCTCATCTTGTGACGCTTCTCTGGCCTTCCTTTCCCCAGCCCGTGCCCCAGCCCTTGAACATCTGGAACTCGACGAGTTCGTTACTGAGGACACTGATTTTCCACAACTCACCACATTAAAAACTCTCAAGCTGGATTTTTATGAGATGGACTATCCGTCATTCCCATACCTGATTCCAACGCAGGCATTGACGAAGCTTTCAATATCAGGATTCATAGAGGAATTCTCGCTCCGACCAAACAGTATTCACTTCCCATCTCTGAAGATACTTGAGATATCCTGTCCTACAATCACGAGACAATTCATGGATGCAATTATGGCACCCAATCTCGCACAGTTTAAATATTCTTCTTCTAGTTCTAACGATCTATCTTCCGTTGCGTTGGGTGGATTTTGCTCCAAATTCACCAGTGTACGTGTCCTCTCCTTTTCTTGTACCAAAATTAGGTGGACTCCTGAACTGCTTCATGCCGATGCCATCGCTCTTTGTGAGGCTTTCCCTGGCGTACGTCATGTGGAATTGATGACAAGTCTGTTACCTCACTTCTTCGACCCTACACTGAACAATGCTCGTGCTCGTCGTCCCATAGACCTCTGGACGGAACTGGAGAGCTTGACCCTCTTGGGGCTGCGCTCCAAATGGCTAGAACCCAACCAGCTCTCGTCTTGGCTTGCTGATCGACAAGCATTGGGGCTGCGAAAGTTGCATGTGAAGCTGGCATCCCCTTCTGAATATGGTGGCCCCGGTCAAGGCATCGATTTCAAATTCCCTCAGCTGTACAAAGTCCTCAAAGAAAACTGCATCCTGGAGCTGGATAATTTCTTGTTATCGTTAACCTTGCCAAAGACGTATATCAATATGCCAGTGGATTCTCAGTTGAGAGTGGTAAGCACATCATTACCGTATGCCCCCGGGGCTATATTCACTGTATGTTTAGCATTCGCCGCATCAAAGAACAGGACTTATGGATGATGTCACTACAGCCTTTCTAGCGGGAGACATCGGTCAAGGTTGATAGCAGGCAGAGGAGTGCTCTTGGCAGGCAAATGGAGTCGGGTGTTCTCTATTTAGCGCAGGGACTCCCAATCGTGTTACAGTCGAAAGGACAGACTTCCAGTAACGGGCATCATACCGTTGCCGTTTTATTTGTACGTCTATTCGAATTCATTTTCCCTAGTCGGAATGTCCTTCTGGAGAGACAACTACTGGCTGGAGGTCACAAACCTGAACCACGGTGGCCCGTTGCGGCAGTGTACATGTCATCAGGTCGAATGGCGATCTCGATGTCGAGGGAGTTCCCTCCGCCCTAATGGACAGGTGAGCGCTTTTGCATTTCCGAACAGTGAGGAAGGGAAGAAGAGCAATACGTAGAACATGTCCATTGGTCAGTATGAAATCGCATGCACGCATCAACTGCCGCAATGCAGTAAAGCGGCAATAGCAAGGTCATTCGAAAAGTGTTTGGATTGGCATTTACAGGGATGCACCGAGGTACCGCAAAGTCCTATGTACAGTCACAGGTTGGCGCCGACAAATCAGCCTTTGCTAGTAACGGAAGTGGCAGCCTGTTCATGTCCACAACACCTGGGATGGAGATGTGCCTCTTTGCGCCCCCAATCCTTCGGCGAAGGCTCGGATCCTGATACAGTAGTATTGTGTTGCTGAAGAGTGCGGGACCCAGACGCTGGTCGGAAAGACAGGCCAAGGGGATATCAACTGTAGATTCAATCAAATGTCTGATGATGTTACGCTCAACTACTTGATCCTAGGCTATCCTAGGCGAGCCGCCTGAAAAAGTCTTCCCAGTCGACATCGCTCGCTCCAACATTATTGTTGATGCTCTCAAAGGCGCCATCAAAGACAACCAACGACGTGCATTCCCATCGATGTGGACGCCCACGACCTGATTTTCTATAACACCTTCCTTCGTCTTGACGGCGAGTTTGAGCAGGAGCTCGACAGTTTCAGAAACACCCTGACTTGGCTTCGAGAAACCCTTGCAGTCTGCGTCGAAATTGGCCAACATCTTTACCGATCTTTCCGAGGACGATTTGCATGTCATTGTCCGGTCACCCCTCGAAGGTGAGCTCTCCGTCTCTGATATTGACCCCATACCGATACATAGTGCCTTCAGTGTTTCACTGTTGGGTGCGGGGCACCCCTGCCAATGCTCAAAATTTCGAGCACGGCATCAATCAGCGATCTCAGAAACGATTGAGGATAAGAAACAAGTTGATTGCCGTTCAGACGACACAAAGATTTATAAGTTTGTCGCTGCCTTCGACAAGGATTCGGAATTTTTGGAGCGTATCACACTCTGATGTTGGCGCACCCTTGTGTGATCAACAGATCCTATCGACGTTGTTTCCGTCACGGCCACTCGAAAATCACCTTCAGTTGGTACGTGGCACTTAGTTTAAGCACGGCGACGACGATACGTGCTTCATTCCTCTAGATACACCACATTTACAAGCGAACAACTTGTCTGATCGCCCTGACGTTCTAATCATTCTTCCATGCAGGGTGCCAACTTATCTTCACTGGTGTTGCTTGGAATTTACATCCAACTGTGGAAACGCTTTCAGTTGGTTTGTCGTTCCAATACCATACATTGTTAGAGGAGTAGTAGCAGTTTTGAGAAACTGGCCAACAACTGGGTGACCCAAATATTGTCTGAGCCGCGGTTGTGTTTGTTGCTATTTGTTTGAAAATCCAAACATTCGTCGTGAGCGTTTCATTGGCATCCACTTCCACCGCCTCGCCTCGGGAGTCGGCAGCCGAATTTCGTGCACGTGAAGGGATCAATTGCCTCGGTCCACACTCATTCCGATAGCATTCGCTTGTCCAAGCGCACGCCAACGGAGCACTGTGCAGTAGTACCCAATTTCTAGGTGGTTAGCAATATCTCTTCTAGGTGAGCTTGACTGAGGTGAAAGATGGTATCATAGCACCAGCTTACTTCTGCCCAAGATACTAATCTAAAAAAGCCCCCCAGTTCAACGCTTAGCTTTGCAGATTAGATCATAATTCGGTCCACCACAATAAATCTAGAAGTCAGCCCAATCACGTAGGTGCAGTTATACACGTGCCCAGTAGTCTACATCGTGTTATCCATGTGACTTCTTTACCAGGACGGCCTGGCATGTTATGCCATTCCAAAAATCCTTTGCGCCTCAACAGGGCCGCCGATATTCACCTCACCTCAACCGGAGTTATGTGATCAAGCTTCGTTTAGGGTGCGAGACTCCCTGAACATCTCAGAATAAAAAATGGAGCGACTTAAACCCAGTTTCTTCTATTCGGATCGTACCTATGCTTTCCCGGCGTCGTTCACGATTCCCAGTGCTAGTGAATATTATGTTTGAGCAGGAAGCGAGAAGTCCTACAACTCGGATGAACGGCTGCAATACTCCTGGAATAGCAATGACGCGGTGGTCAGTCTCCAATATCCCTTTACCCCGCTGTCCATGTGTGGAGATCCATTCAATCTCAGCACCCTTTCGTTATTACGTTCCATTGGCTCCAAAGTGGACTCAACGGTTATGCCATAATCTGGTTGACAGAACCGAAGACTGAGAATCGGATGCCACAGAGTCATCCATGGCCCCTAACCCAATCCGGTACGTAAGAAATTCAGGTGCTCTATTCGAACAGGAAACGAACGATACCAAAAGTGGTTGTGATCAAGTTGATTTAAATGGTCATTGAAGCGCCCGCTAAGAAGATAAAAGGACAGTCATTTCTGAGGATCCACCATCTCAAAGTCAACACTCTACGCCTAGTTTTCATCATGTACAGCAACTCGGACGACTGCGACCTCGTTGAGGGTTGGTACACGCTGAAGGTCAACAACGTCCCCGTTGTCGTTGACCCAGCCAACCAAGTTGTGGCTGATAAATACGCCAAACCAACAGTAGGTCCCGTTACCCTCCGACTGACTTTGCGGTGAACATGTCACTAGTGTTTCTACTTCGCGCAAGTGGCAAGACATGGTGGCGGCTGCTCCTACAATGTTTACACTGACAAACCACAAACGAAGTTCGCCGAGTATGATAATAACTGGGACATCTATATCCAGGAAGAAGATCAACTCCACCAGACGCCTCGATACTGGACACTCAAGTTGTTATATGGCAACATTTACACGTGAATTATTGAATCACTGCTACGATTTGACCATTCCTGACGTCGCCTGCCATATGATAGCATCGGGCCAAATCCTCCCAGTATCAATGTTTGGACTGCACCAGCACAAGGTGGCCAGGTAAGTTGTTCATCATCACCAGGATGCTGTCATTCATACCCTGCTCTAGCTCTACCTCACCACTGGCACAACCCCCACTGCTGAACAGGAGTTCGTTTTCACTCCATGCAAAGCGCCATACTGAAGGTCCAGTGTTTGTGTCTGAAATGTACGATTATTCGTCAGTTTGAGTCAATGGCCGTTGTATGTTTGTTATATTTGTTTAAAAATCCAAAGATGTTTGCGAAACTCGGCGAGACCGTTTATGCGGGACTACCTGTCATCCCTGGACTAAATAACTGCACCGTACACTGGAGCCCGGGGGCCACCGAAACCGGGTTAGCCTCGCCTTCATTAGTGTTGCTCGCATTTGGCTTCTTGCCGTGACATCAGTGTTGGTGAAGGCCACTCTCTTCAATCACATCACCTATTCTTCCTCCTGTTAGCCTTCTGTAGTGGTGATCCCTCGACCCTCCTTGACTTGTCTGCGTATCGCTGGCGAGGAATTTCGGGTGATGCTCTTCGTGCATAACGAAGAAGCAAATAAAGGGCCTAGGTAGACTGGCCATGGTCAGACAGTGCCATAATGTGTTACCAGCAATTGTCTTCGTCAGTGTCGTACTCATCTCTACAGAATATGCATGCTCGGCAAATCAAACCAAAAATTCATCATCGGGGACAAGTTGGAATATCGACGATGCTGCAGCCAGCCACAACAGGAATAGTGCCGTCGCTGACACGTCGCCGCCTTCGCAGAGGCAGGGCTACGATCTACTCCTTGTTATTCGATATAATATCTTGACTCTACTTCTGTTGGACATACCTGTAACTTGTCAACATCAGCGCAGAATATGAACTCAGTATCTGAGTTTATGTACAGAGCACGCTTGACTAACTCGCCTCAATGCGTGTGTCTACACAGGTGCGAAAACAAATAATGAAGGCCAGCTGAAGAGCGTAGAGAGAAACTCAATCGGAAAGGCGGGACGGGTTATGGACGAGACATTACCTTGTTCGTAACAATCGAATGTCGGGGTTCTTCGTACTCACAAGAACCTCTATCCGGATTCCGGATCACTATAATGACATTCAACATCGTCCAGGCAACGCTCGAAGCAAACGTGGGTTGTTGTTGTTAATATACCACGGCTAGGCTGCAGAGCCCCACCGAACGTCATCCTGTGGAGGTTAGTTGTCAACTTGCCCATAGTACCCTTTGAGGCCTTGTTGTCGACCTCGTGCTGCTGTGGTTGTTGGAGGAGTCAGCACAAAATAAGTTCAACCATTATGTCGGTTTATTTCGAAAAACACTGCATGAAGCCCAAAGAGCCTGATGCCTGCCTGATGCCATTTACCCCCGTGAGTTCGGATGGAGCAAGGCGATCGCAAAATTTCCCCTTAGAATTTATTATTGCTGTCCCAAGCAATGCTGCAAGGTCAAACATAGTCGAACAGGCGCAAGATTTATCCGGGGAACTTGAAGCGCTCGCGATCTCGGAGCTCTTGAGAAACGGTGTGATTCATTGGGTAGAGGAAATCGATATTGATAATTGCATGGCAAGTGAACGTTTGAACTCTCGCTTCTTGTTCTCAGACTGAATGACCGCCGCGAAGTCAATGCCCGGGGAGAGGTTGGTGGCATGGAGTCGGGGCTATGTAGCACTCTCCTAGAGGAACGGCTATCTTCCTCAGGCTCTACGAAGAGAGTCTGGGCTTAGGGAGATCTGACTGGTAGATGCACTTCTGGAAAAAAATGCATGTTAGCATTCACTCGAAGAAATTCTCATTTCCAACGCTTTCAACCGCCGAGAAAAACAGAAAATGATGTGCAATGAGTCGGGCAATCTGTGGTTATGGTCAATCGGATTAGTAAAAAATTTCTTGTCGACTCATGAACACACAATCAAGTCGGTACTACATCTGATACACTAGCCGGTGGATTCCAGTGGAATCCACCCCTTATAAGGATAAGTGCCTTCGGGTAGTCTTCAGATCTAATTCAAAACTTCGTCAATTTTGAGTCTCTTCCTCAGATGTAGTCTCCCCAAGGCAGACCAAAGATTCGATGGAAGACAATCGTTCCCTCTCAGTCACCGTCCCCCGTCTCGAGTCCATTCACCAGCATTCACCACATGTGCGGAAGTTTATGCGTAATCCCATCAGTATCTCCATCGTTGAGTGGGCCACGTCACCCATCAAGCCTTCCGGTGCAACTTGGGCCCACAGTATCAACCGTCAAGGGAACAAAAACGGATTGGCTTCTGTTGGAATGGTCAAGAGGTAAATAAGCCATTCGTGATCAACATCCCTGAATACGCTGATGGCAGGAAATTCGGCAGCGTACCACCTCTTTGTTGCACAATGCATCACTTAGATTGCTGGCCGGTGATCGGTCCCGTCTCTCCGCTGTTCAATTCATTGCTTACATGAAGCTGCAGCCGTTATCGTTTCTGCATCCAGTATCGACAGTTTTCTGATCCCCTGACGCCGGCAACTGTATTCACATTGTGCCTACTGGGATAACTGGAGTTGCCGCACAACCCAGTGTACGGCCTTTCTACCAGCGGTATGAGCCGGTTTCCCAGTCTTTTTTACCATCATGGGACCCACGTCACTCGTGAAGTCTTCTGCACGCAGGTAGTCAATCCATGAAGGAATGGCTATCCTCGTGGCGAGCACATTTACACAGAGTTCTTGAAGTTCAAACCTAAGTGATTCCAAGGTGATGCTCAGACGCAGTTAAGGCGTCATTTCTTTCCAGGGGCGGTATAGTCATTGGTGACACGAAAGGAACCCTGCCGTGAAGTGATGCTGAAGTAAGTGGTACCTTGGGCTATGACACGATTGCAGCAGATCTTATCGAAGGTATGGAACAATATATGGAACTGCATTGTCAGATTGTATTACTAATGCTAGAATAGGGTCAACGCACCTCCACGGTATAACTAGCATTTGTTACTCAGAGAGCTCAGACGGAACTTGAAATCAATAACCCGCGGATGTCGAAAAAAGCGCTACACCATGTCTGAACTTGCAAACCTGCAAACAAAGTGACAAATTCTAGTTCTTTGGAGGCCAGGAAGGCATTCAGGTTTAGTCTCCCCTGGGCGAACCCAACACAAAGGCAGATCAGAAAGAGGGGTTAGGTTCGGGGTCAAATACTTCTCATCATATCTTAGGAAGTGTTCCTGTAAGCCGCATTTGCATCTCGGCCACTAGGGCCCCGGGGGTGAATGATGTTGCGTGCTAACCCCTTCAGGACTTGTATTGAAAAAGGTAACATATTTGACTGCCTCATAGCTCTCTTACACTCGGGGCGAGACCAAAAGGTGTCGTACAGGATGACTTGAATCACTTCCTAACGGAGGTTTCATACTTCTCGGGAAATTAGACGTCGCAGTTTTTTGCAAGTCGCGTGCCTATAAAGCTGCAAAGGGATGAGGATGACTGCCAACATGGCTTACTCCCTCTTGCTGCGTCACTTAGCCAAGCAACTGAGCCCACAGGGCGGTAGAGTAGTTGCCCTCCGACGCGCATACCACAATGAATCATTTGGATTCCCCAGGCCACGTCAATTCACTATGCCGGATTGTGCGTCTCCCTCCCAGTTAACTTTGGAAGTTGACTTTTCTGTGTTTCCAGATTCCCCCGCCCAGCTGGGCAACCGTGCAAAGAATACAGCACTTTTGTGTTATGCCGACGCCCTGCGTACTCATGGCCACCGCCTCGCCGCCATCGATCCTTTGGGTCTACTTCAGCGAGAGCGTGACCCCGCTCTCGACCCAAGTCATTATGGACTCTCCGATCCTGCCGCTACCTATGATATCAATGGTATCCTCTGGATCGCAGGTGAACAAGTACCGAAAAAACAATGGGCCATGCGTGACATCACCGACTTCCTGAACGCTACTTATGTTGGTCGTATTGCATATGAATACATGGATCTTCCCAGCAAGACGGAGAGGCTCTGGTTCACTCAGTTGATCGAGTCCCAGTCAGCCATCTCTACACACGACTTCAGTTCAGAGCGCAAACAGAGGATCCACGAGCTACTTGCTCGGTCTGATGTATTCGATACGTTCTTACGGACCACGTTTCCAGAATTGAGACGATATGGCGCCGAAGGAGGTGAATCCATGCTCCCTGCCGTGGACACCTTGATCGAGGAAGCTGCCCGAGGTTTATATATGTTCCTATGTCTGTCCCGAACGATGCTTACTTTGATATCAGCGGGTATGACACATGTCATTCTTGCAATGCCGCACCGTGGGCGATTGAGTCTCCTCACTGGATTGCTTGGATACGACTTGGCTGCGATCTTTCACAAAATAAATGGCGGAGCAGAGGTGTTAGTCGAGGGAGAACAGATCAATGGGGATATACTTTATCATCAGGGTACGTTGAATGCTAGCATGAAGATCACAATAATTTTGACTGTTTTTCTTATTAGCGGCGTCCCCAACATTGAAGTATGATGGGAAGGACATCAAAGTATCTCTTCTACCGAACCCTTCCCACCTTGGTATGTCCCACCACCAAGTATAAACCACGTTCCTTTGCGTTAAATTCGGTCTATCAGAGTTCATTAATCCTGTTGCACTTGGGAAAACACGTGCGAAACAGCACAGTCTCTTGAAATCTTTGGAGAACGGCAAAGAGAGCATGGAAGGATGCAGGCTTGGTGACGAGGTCAGGGTGCTTCAGGTGTTACGTATGCTAGCTGCTTGACATGTCCTCAGGTGATGTGCATTCAGCTACATGGAGATTCAAGCTTTACTGGACAGGGTGTCGTGATGGAGAGTCTCGGATGCAGTACGTTGTTTCTTTCTATCTGAATGAATGGCAAGATCTGATTTTCAATTGCAACTCTCGGTGTATTTGAACAGGTAATCTCCCACATTATACTAGCGGGGGAACTGTGCACATCATTGTCAAGTATGTTTTGTCCCTAAGCTAGTCGTCTGTGATCACTGAACCTGACCCGTGGTTTTGTCATCAATAGTAACAAGTAAGCCCGATCAACTCTGGACGTCTAAGTTGCTCACAGTGTCCATGTCTTCGCCGTGGCACAATCATTTCATTCTTTTTAGTACGGACCACGCGACTCCTGCACCATTTGCTCGTTCTTCAGTTTATTCCTCTGATGTTGCAAAAATGATTAATTGTCCAGTGCTGCATGTGAATGGCGATCATCCCGAAGGTTCGTGGCGTGTCCGAATCACCTGTATTGATAATAATATATTTACTCTCACCCATATAGACGTCATTCGTGCCGTTCAGATAGCCTTCGAGTACCGGAACCAATTCAGAAAGGATATTGTCATCGATCTGCTCGTCTATAGGCGTTGGTATGTTTTAGTTTCCTTTTTAACGCAATAGTACAGGGCAGATCGTTCAATCTTATAGCGGTAATAACGCACTCGATGAGCCAGATCTGACCCAGCCGCTGATGTATCAGAAGATCCGAGCTAAGCGTAGCGTACCGGAGTTATACGAAGAGAAACTTGTGGTGGGTCTTCTTCCTCCACACTTACATTGTTTGCGGGGCCAGTTTGTATGATATTTTGCTGACGTCGTGTTATACGGTGTTCCCTTGGAATTGCAGGCCGAAGGCACTCTGTCTAGAGATGCTGCGCTGTCTTTCCGCAATTCATACAAGGCAACCATAGTGGAAGCTCTTTCTGCCTCAGCGTCCTACTCCCCTCCGTTGGCCAAATTAGATGGACAGTGGAGTAGCACAAAGATAGACGGGAAAGATGCGAAAATAGTATGGCCAAGCTCACCCGAGGCACGGACATTTGATACTGGAGTGGGAGCCGAGTCATTAAAAGAGGTCGGAAGGGCCAGTGTGTCCGTTCCAGAGAAATTTGTAAGTGGTCAAAAATACCTCCCAAATGGTGGGATCCCAAATTGCGGAACAACAGGAGATACACCCTCATTTGCATGGGTTTGTCAACGGTCGCTTAGCAGCCGTCGAGAAGGGCCAAGGAATAAACTGGATCGCTGCAGAGGCAAGTAAATCTAGGTAGGGTCGCCAACACGCTAACTTCCTGAGCAGGCTCTCGCCTTCGGATCGCTCATGCTGGAAGGTTGTGACGTCCGCATATCTGGACAGGACGTTGGGAAGGGGACATTTAGCCATCGGTGAGATTTATCCTTGCGATGTTTGGTCTCTATTATCTAACATTCGCATTAGACATGCCATGTTTGTTGATCAGAAGACCGACAAGGTGGTGGTTCCGTTGAATTATGGCCTATGTGGGGCGACAGGAAAGCTGGAGCTCGTGAATAGTATGTAACTCTCCTATTTTCCCGCTATGTCTGTCTAATTCTGCCTTGGTTAACCAGGCGCATTGAGCGAGACAGCCGCATTAGCAGTGAGTTACCTGCATGATCGCGAGATATACATTTTCTGACAATGGTTAGTTCGAATATGGTGCGTCTTGGGAGAGACCTGATCTATTGCCCATCTGGGAGGCACAGGTAAGCCAATGTCACCTGTTGCGTATGAAAATTGACGCATCTTCGTCTTACAGTTTGGGGATTTCGCGAATGGCGCACAGGTTATCATCGATACTTTTGTTTCCGGTGCTGAGGGTGAGGTTTATGCATCTAAACGTACGCTGTCACTCAAGTCGGTCACAGCCAAATGGGCGAAGCAGAGCGGCATCGTATTGGTCCTCCCACATGGCCTTGATTTCGCTGCCCCAGAACATTCAACGTGTCGGCTTGAACGCATGCTCCAGGTAGATTCTATTTCTCTTGGTATCTTTGTATCCCCTTCTGACGGAACATTCCAGCTCACTAATGATTCGTTCGATTCACAATGCAAGCCGAATATCAATATGCACGTTGTCTTTCCGACCACTCCTGCTCAATATTTCCATCTTCTCCGTCGTCAAATGAAGCGCAACTATCGTAAACCTCTCATCGTCGCTGGCCCGAAAGTCCTTCTCTTTCATCCAGTGCGTATGACCCATTTGATCCATTCGCTGGCTAATCCACATTGTTCCAGGCTGCTTCATCCACTCTTGCTGATATGGCGCCTGGAACGAAATTCCACCCAGTGTTGCCAGATGCTCTCCCCCCTACCGGTGACGTGGAGCGCGTGATCTTGATGAGTGGTAAACTGTACTATGATCTTGTCAAGGAACGTGCTGCCAGAGGGTTGGAAGGACGGGTTGCGATTGTTCGCATCGAAGAACTTGCGCCTTTCCCATTTTCCCAGCTTGCAGATGTCTTGCGGCCATATACGGGAATGTCGAAGAATGTGGAGTGGGTGTGGGTGCAAGAGGAACCGAGGAACCAGGGCGCGTGGAGCCATGTGAAAGACCGGTTGGAAACGGTGCTGAAAGACTTGGGCGTTCAGGGAGGTATAAGGTATGTTGGCAGGCCGGAGGGTGCAGTACCTGCACCGGGTATCGAGAAAGTATATGAAGTTCAACAAAAGGCTGTCGTGGATGACGCCTTTGCGAAATTGTAGTGATACAAGGATCAAGGTGGATGCGGGTGACTATGTACGATTATATACGAAGGTCTACCTCAGTCAGGTCAGCATGCTTTTCCGGAATCAATTACACAATGACTAGTACCTGAGTGCTGCGAACGACCTAGACAGAGTTTTCCGGGAGCTCCGGAATACGCTTCTTGAGTGGAACATCAACGTCGATCTTATCGAACGTTTCCGAAGAGAGGAGACCATCATTCACCATGGCCGCGAGCAAGTCACGCATCCAGGTCTGGCAGTTATTGACGTGCGACTTCTTGTTAAATTGGATGGCCTTTGCAAGTATTATAATCTTGTTACGTTGTTCCCTGGTGTAGTCGCCGAGAACGTGGAGTGTGTCCAGCTCTTTGACATGAATCTTGACTTGTGGTGTGTGGAAGTGGTAGTTGCCTGGTCCACCGGAGAGGTGAATAATCTGAGTGAAAAGATTCCCTTCGTCATCTGTCCCGTTCGTCCAGCGAATGAGAACATGGCGGTCATCAGGGTTTGCAGCCACCAACCCGTCTGCCTGGAGCACAATCTCCTTGACGGTATTGTCATCCGGGTACTGATCTCCATACGGGTTGATAGCAAGACGACGAGCTGTCACAGCCATGTCTGGAGGGAATAAGTCTAGGGAGTGTAGAGTGCAATAAAAGGCAGAGGAGTCAGGAATCAGGATAGTAGCAGCGTAGGCTTACCAGGGCCAGTCACAAAATGTCACTAGTAACGCCTTAAGTGTGATTGTTGTCACGGGGCTTTCTTCAAATGTTCAGCAGCTAGCTTGCTCCAGGAACCTCGAGGGTCATTCTTCCTACGCCGAAGGTGCTTAAAGGACTCGATCTTTGTGGAGGCAAGTCGCAACTTACAGGCTCGTGTGCAGATTCACGTCAAGCATTTTGGTTTAACACGGCTCCAGCTCGTTCACGGTCGTCCGCGGACGACTAGTACACCACATGTGTTACAGCATGCCCCTTTGTTATCGCACCATTTCTTCATGAACGCCGTGGCGTGGGACCCAATAATGTCCACGTCCGAACTGATCGTTGATCAGCTACAGTCCGACTCGTACGTCCTTCTCAACGAGATTAGTCCGACCTCCCTTACAACAACCGGTTATGCCCTGGCAGCCTTCGCACGCATTTTTGAGCGTCAAGGAACACCTACTATCTCAACACATTCCCCGATTTCTGTAAATTCTGACCTGTTTAGTAGCTGCTGCCGCACGGAAGCAATGATCCGCCTCCAAAGTCACGGTGATTTGCAACCTTCTCATCGAAGTCTCCATGATCATCGACTGGGAGACCGCAAGCTGCTGATCCTCTGGGAATATTGCTGGATGCATGGTCTGAGATATGACGCCTGCATGTGATTACGTTCTCTTCGGGAAAGGAGATCGCTTTGTTACTTCCATCACAAGACCCATGCTTTGGGCTTTAAACAGTGTAGTTTCTGTAAGTCCAGTTTGTCCCTCTATTCACCCGGCGGCTGCAGCATACTCTTCAAGAGGTGGCTAAATCTAATATCCATCGAGGTGGAGGGAAGTTAGAGGGTTTCTCCAAGAAGGCCCATGGGATTCTGTACTTGTGAAAAGGTAACAGCAGTCAACCACCGAGAGAATGAACGCAGAGCTGGCATATGCTGTTGGGTTGGATACCACGATCAAGAGGTAAAATGTTTATTTCGCAACCTTCTGGAGCACACCGATGGCCGGAGGATGACTGGGTTGTAAGTGGCACCGCTGCGGCCAGTAACAATAGTCACCATCGGCCTAAGGTGTCTGCTTCCTCGCCTGTATTACATAAACTGGTCACTGCTATTTCAATAGGTGAGAGAGTGGTGATCACTGTCAGTTTGAATTGTCGCACAGCCCCGGGGAGCCCGGTTATACGCCATCCCTGGCCACATGAGACGCATGTCACACATGAAAGGCCGACGGAATCCAACCGGAACGCAAGGACATAGGATCTGGCCCATTCAGTGTTATCGGGTTTGATGGCATGGCCAAGGCGCATCAGAATAACATACTACTGACGGCCGGAAACCCCCCAGCTCTCGTTGCACACTGACATCAATGCTAGCTAATGATTAGGCCTCAGGTCTGCAGTGATCATCGAATCCGTCACTTACAAGAAACTGCAGCCATATACCATTTTCGCATCACGTCGTAGGAGCACCCGCACTTTCCCCCGATGAGTCCGCAGGATACTCACATGGCGTCCTGGTGGTATGGCGCTACCAATACCGGGTGCCGACGTCTCCTTTGTTACCGGGAGACCCATGAAGTCATTTGCCACAAGGGCCAAGTCGTACACCCGACCTGCACGCAGATGACGGTCAATCAACGTTCAGGGTTGTGAAGAGCCAACCCTCATGGAACTGGTGGAATTCCAGTAGAACGCCCGTTGGAGCGCTCATGCAGGAATTGAACGTCCGATAGTATAATAGTACTACTTAGTAGGTACCTTCACCTCAGCGACCTGAGACTGAACTCGAAAATGAATGACTCCCGGATGTCGCAGAAGGCACCCCGCCCAGGAACTTTGCAAAAGGTGACCATTGTCTAATAGCTTGGAGGCCAGGAAGGCTTTCCCTTACGCAGACAAGGAAGATCGTTGTTCCTTCAAAAGTAGGTGTCAGATTCAGATTTGAAATAACTCTCATCATATTCAGGCCTGAACGTTAAGCCTAGGCGAGCAGGGCCTCCTGGCGGTGGGTCTTCGCCGAACCCTGAGGGCTATTTAACCAATCAATATCGGCTGTTTACTAGCTCATACAAGATTAAACGGAGATACACTGCAAACTCGGGAAATTAGATGTTGCGCTTTGCTGCAGGTAGCATCTATAAAGCTGCCACAGAGTGGGGATCACTACCGACTTAGCTTGTCCCCTCTCCCAAAAAACCGTCAGACTCACACAGATGCAAGTCAGACTGGCACGCGATATGCCCACTTTCCGTCACCTGGCGAAGCAACTGAGCCCACAGGGCGGTAGAGTAGTTGCCCTCCGATGCCGCGCATACCACAATGAATCGTTTGGATTCCTCAAGCCACGTCAATTTACTATGCCGGATTGTGCGCCTCCATTCCCTCCCAGTTAACTTCTGAAGTCAACCTTTCTGTGTTGCCAGATAGCCCTGTCCAGCTGGGAAACCGTGCAAAGAATGCCGCACTGTTGCGTTATGCCGACGCCCTGCGTACTCATGGCCACCGCGATGCCGCCATCGATCCTTTGAGTCTACTTCAGCGAGAGCGTGACCCCGCTCTTGACCCAAGTCATTATGGACTCTCCGATCCCGACGTTACCTACGATGTCAATGGTATCCTCTGGACCGCGGGTGAACAAGTTCCGAAGAAAAAATGGGCCATGCGTGACATCACCGACTTCCTCAACGCTACTTATGTTGGTCGTATTGCATATGAATACATGGATCTTCCCAGCAAGACGGAGAGGCTCTGGTTCACTCAGTTGATCGAGTCCCAGTCAGCCATTTCTACACACGACTTCAGTTCAGAGCGCAAACGGAGGATCCACGAGCTACTTGCTCGATCTGATGTCTTCGATACGTTCTTACGGACCACGTTTCCAGAATTGAGACGATATGGCGCCGAAGGAGGTGAATCCATGCTGCCTGCCGTGGACGCCTTGATCGGGGAAGCTGCCCGAGGTTTGTATATGTTCCTATGTCTGTCTCGAGCGATGCTTACTTTGATATCAGCGGGTATGACACATATCATTCTTGCAATGCCGCACCGTGGGCGATTGAGTCTCCTCACTGGATTGCTTGGATACGACTTGGCTGCGATCTTTCACAAAATAAATGGCGGAGCAGAGGTGTTAGTCGAGGGAGAACAGATCAATGGGGATATACTTTATCATCAGGGTACGTTGAATACCAACATGAAGATCACGATAATTTTGACTGTTTTTCTTATTAGCGGCGTCCCCAACACTGAAGTATGATGGGAAGGACATCAAAGTATCTCTTCTACCGAACCCTTCCCACCTTGGTATGTCCCACCACCAAGTATAAACCACGTTCCTTTGCGTTAAATTCGGTCTATCAGAGTTCATTAATCCTGTTGCACTTGGGAAAACACGTACGAAACAGCACAGTCTCTTGAAATCTTTGGAGAACGGCAAGGAGAGCATGGAAGGATGCAGGCTCGGTGACGAGGTCAGGGTGCTTCAGGTGTTATGTATGCTAGCTGCTTGACATGTCCTCAGGTGATGTGCATTCAGCTACATGGAGACTCAAGCTTTACTGGACAGGGTGTCGTGATGGAGAGTCTCGGATGCAGTGCGTTATTTTTTTCTACCTGAATGCATGGCAATATCTGATTTTCAATTGCAACTCTCGGTGTATTTGAACAGGTAATCTCCCACATTATACTAGCGGGGGAACTGTGCATATCATTGTCAAGTATGTTCTGTGCCTAAGCTAGTCGTATGTGATCACTGAACCTGACCCGCGGTTTTGTCATCAATAGTAACAAGTAAGCCCGTTTAACTCTGGACGTCTACGTCGCTTACAGTGCCCGTGTCTTCGCCGTGGCACAATCATTTCTTTCTTTCTAGTATGGACCACGCGACTCCCGCACCATTTGCTCGTTCTTCAGTTTATTCCTCTGATGTTGCAAAAATGATTAATTGTCCAGTGCTGCATGTGAATGGCGATCATCCCGAAGGTTCGTGGCGTGTCCTAATCACCTGCATTAATAACATTATATTTACTTTCACTCATATAGACGTCATTCGTGCCGTTCAGATAGCCTTCGAATACCGCAACAAATTCAGAAAGGATATTGTCATCGATCTGCTCGTTTATAGACGTTGGTATGTTCTAATCACCCTTTTAACGCAACACGGGGCAGATCGTTCGTTCTTATAGCGGTAATACCGCACTCGATGAGCCAGATCTGACCCAGCCGCTGATGTATCAGAAGATCCGAGCTAAGCGTAGCGTACCGGAGTTATATGAAGAGAAACTTGTGGTGGGTCTTCTTCCTCCACACTTACATGGTTTGCGGCAGGCCACTTTGTATGATATTTTGCTGACGTCGTGTTATACGGTGTTCCCTTGGAATTGCAGGCCGAAGGCACTCTGTCTAGAGATGCTGCGCTGTCTTTCCGCAATTCATACAAGGCAACCATAGTGGAAGCTCTTTCTGCCTCAGCGTCCTACTCCCCTCCGTTGGCCAAATTAGATGGACAGTGGAGCAGCACGAAGATAGACGGGAAAGATGCGAAAATGGTATGGCCAAGCTCACCCGAGGCACGGACATTTGATACTGGAGTGAGAGCCGAGTCATTAAAAGAGGTCGGAAGGGCCAGTGTGTCCGTTCCAGAGAAATTTGTAAGTGGTCAAAAATACCTCCCAAATGGTGGGATCCCAAATTGCGGAACAACAGGAGATACACCCTCATTTGCATGGGTTTGTCAACGGTCGCTTAGCAGCCGTCGAGAAGGGCCAAGGAATAAACTGGATCGCTGCAGAGGCAAGTAAATCTAGGTAGGGTCGCCAACACGCTAACTTCCTGAGCAGGCTCTCGCCTTCGGATCGCTCATGCTGGAAGGTTGTGACGTCCGCATATCTGGACAGGACGTTGGGAAGGGGACATTTAGCCATCGGTGAGATTTATCCTTGCGATGTTTGGTCTCTATTATCTAACATTCGCATTAGACATGCCATGTTTGTTGATCAGAAGACCGACAAGGTGGTGGTTCCGTTGAATTATGGCCTATGTGGGGCGACAGGAAAGCTGGAGCTCGTGAATAGTATGTAACTCTCCTATTTTCCCGCTATGTCTGTCTAATTCTGCCTTGGTTAACCAGGCGCATTGAGCGAGACAGCCGCATTAGCAGTGAGTTACCTGCATGATCGCGAGATATACATTTTCTGACAATGGTTAGTTCGAATATGGTGCGTCTTGGGAGAGACCTGATCTATTGCCCATCTGGGAGGCACAGGTAAGCCAATGTCATCTGTTGCGTATGAAAATTGACGCATCTTCGTCTTACAGTTTGGGGATTTCGCGAATGGCGCACAGGTTATCATCGATACTTTTGTTTCCGGTGCCGAGGGTGAGGTCTATGCATCTAAAACGTGCACTGTCACTAAAGTCGGTCACAGCCAAATGGGCGAAGCAGAGCGGCATCGTATTGGTCCTCCCACATGGCCTTGATTTCGCTGCCCCAGAACATTCAACGTGTCGGCTTGAACGCATGCTCCAGGTAGATTCTATTTCTCTTGGTATCTTTGTATCCCCTTCTGACGGAACATTCCAGCTCACTAATGATTCGTTCGATTCACAATGCAAGCCGAATATCAATATGCACGTTGTCTTTCCAACCACTCCTGCTCAATATTTCCATCTTCTCCGTCGTCAAATGAAGCGCAACTATCGTAAACCTCTCATCGTCGCTGGGCCGAAAGTCCTTCTCTTTCATCCAGTGCGTATGACCCATTTGATCTATTCGCTGGCTAATCCACATTGTTCCAGGCTGCTTCATCCACTCTTGCTGATATGGCGCCTGGAACGAAATTCCACCCAGTGTTGCCAGATGCTCTCCCCCCTACCGGTGACGTGGAGCGCGTGATCTTGATGAGTGGTAAACTGTACTATGATCTTGTCAAGGAACGTGCTGCCAGAGGGTTGGAAGGACGGGTTGCGATTGTTCGCATCGAAGAACTTGCGCCTTTCCCATTTTCCCAGCTTGCAGATGTCTTGCGGCCATATACGGGAATGTCGAAGAACGTGGAGTGGGTGTGGGTGCAAGAGGAACCGAGGAACCAGGGAGCATGGAGCCATGTGAAAGACCGGTTGGAAACGGTGCAGAAAGACTTGGGTATTGAGGGAGGTGTGAGGTATGTTGGCAGGCGTGAGGGTGCGGTGCCTGCACCGGGTATCGAGAAAGTATATGAAGTTCAACAGAAGGCCGTTGTGGATGACGCCTTTGCTGGATTGTAGGGAGATGGATTTCAATATATCTTAATGCCGCTACATCATCGCTATGGAATCAATTTATTTACAAATCACTAGGCCTGTCACTTCCAAGCAACGATTCAACACTAAGTCAGATCATTTGCTTATTCACTAACGAAATATCACGTCGCAAGGGTTACATCCACAAATGCACATTGCACATACAGAACTCGACCGAGTGAGCCACAGAAAGTATAACTTCAGAACGATGTCGCATTTTCGACCGGGACCAAACGCGCATGCTCACTTAGTACAGGATTTCACCAGCACAACGGAGTTCCACTACGCACACAATTCGCTGGGAATGGGTAAGCCCAACAATATTAATATTCGAAACCAGTGCGCTCTGTAGACTACGGCGAGCACCTGACTGTCTAGTTCTGAGTGTCGAGGCTCGGTCTCTCGGAGCGCTGCATGGATGGCTGTGCATAGATGTGCATACCTGTATGTGGCCACCTATGAATAATCGGACGGGAGGTGTGCAAATACGCACTACTTCCATGTGGACGGAAGCGGGTTCGGAATCAGAAGTGTGTGGGCGGGGACAATGGGGCGGAACACTGTTATCTACATTCGATGCGAGAAGTTTAGCCATTAACTCGAGTGCCAGTTGTGGGTTGGAGCGCTGTTGGAGGGTGTCTGAGATACAGACTGAGCATCTCTGAGCATGCACTCCATTGTCACACTCCCTCCCAGCTTCGTGAGTAGTACTGAGTACTACCAGGATAAGCTGTCCATGCAACGTCGTCAGATCACCTGCCTTGCACTATCATCACGAAACGTCCTGGAAAATGTTCGAAAGCGATTCCGGGGACGAAGCGTACACGATCTAGCAGACCTTACGAATGTCAAGGATAAAAAGGGTCAGTTCCTGGTCGACAAAGCTGACAACCATCCACCAGCCAGTGACATAAGATGCACATCTACCCGCATCCATCAGCACCGAGAGACCCACTGACCAAGCTTAATAGAAAACCCACATACTTCCTGCCAACGCGTGTAAAACCAAGCAAGTTGAACCCAAAAAAAAACAGAACTTATGCATTACGTCAGCACCGATTCACACTCACCAGTGGACCAAAAATTAGAAACTTTCGTACAATACCATCCATGGAAGGACAGATTGCCCACGGACGGATCGCATCAAATCAGCTGGAGGAGAACAACCGAGAGCCTTCCAGAACCCACACAGCTGTCGAAGCACAAGGTTCCCGAATCGAGGACACTCAGCGGAAGACACCTCCAATCGACCGCATTCCTGCCGAGATTCTTATATGCATCCTCGGGCTTGCCATCCAAACACCCTCACTTGTTTTTACCTAGCATGGCCATCGGAAGAAGGAATTAGCATGCGTGTCACGTAGATGGAGAGACATTATCCTCGACTCATCATGCTTCTGGAGCGTTATCAACGTCGCCCCGAACTAGTCTCTGCGCACTATCAAAGAACATGTGGAAAGGAGTCGTGAATGTCTTCTAGACATCATCATCCATTCCTGGAGAGGCAGAACAGAATTAAATCTAAAGGCACTGAGCCCAATGCTTGATGAAGTGGTCCCTCACGTGCACTGCCGGTGGCATAGTCTTATTGTCTGGTGGGACAGTGACAGATGTTTGTCTCTCCTGCTCGACAAATTGAGTGACTCCACTCTCCCTAGTCTCAAGTATGCAAATATCTGTGGATGCAGACCTTCTCACGTGGGTTTCCTCCGACCGGAGAACGCTCCAGCGCTGGAGCGACTTCGACTAGCACTTGTTCCTCTCGATAGTTTTCCAGGTCAGAAATCGCCAGCAGCCTTCACCTTTCCTTCCCGGCTATTATCGCAGAAATTAACAACACTATCCCTTGCCATCATCCGCACCTATGATGCCTCGATTCAACCAAACAGTATCCTGTTGCCATTCCTAACGTCTCTCTCACTCGAAGTTGTCCAACCCCGGAGGCTGATAGAAGCGATAGTCGCCCCAAAGCTGGTGTCTTTTTCTTTCGCGAAGTACGACCCAATCAATTTGTCCACTGTCTTTAGTGGCTTGGATTCCAGGTTTAACAAGGTACGAGACCTTGTTCTGCGCAAGCCATTCGGGGACCAACAACGCGAAGATGTCGAGGCCGTTTGTTTAGCGTTTCCCAACGTGGAAAATGTAGAGATGACTATTCAACACTCTCAATAATTTTTTAATGTGTCCGGAGGCTTGGCCCTTGCAGACCACTGGCATCAGCTGCAGTGTCTGGTTCTCAATACTTCGGGGTATCTCCAGTCATTTAGATTCATTAACGTAAAGTCGTGGTTGAAGAGGCGCGAGGAACACTCGAAGTTACGCGTCGTATTCGCCAACTTTCCACTCAAGCTTTATCGCGAAGGGTACTTGGAGGAGTTTGCGGAATTTGTAAATATTCCATTAGCAAAGGGATTGGAGCCAACACTACGAACAAAATCCTTACCGCGGTTGGTACGTGTTGCAGCTCTACATATCCCGCCTCAGTTTATCTTTCCCTACATAGAAATTCACCAATACCTTCAATGCTCTGGCAGACATTGCTTGCCAAGGTTCCCCAGTGAAGACCATTTCCCAGGACGAACAATGCGTGAAGTGCAAGGGTGGAAACGTCGTGGTTCGACATTTTGAGTGCGAGCATTTAGCCACTGGTAGGGGAGTGAATGTATGTAGTATTTGCGAGTACTTTACATCTTCGGGCAAGTCTGGGACATTTTCTTGCTTTTTGGTATAATAGTTTACGAGGGTTGAAAATATGGAAACATGCAGACTCCTTCACCCGATGCTTCAAGTGAGGCGACATCCTAGGACCTGTAGTGATGGGAAATTCCGAGTGGCGGAGCGGTTAGTTTCTGAATGCATTCCGGCATATTGCACCCCGAAATTCATAATTGCCCCAGTCAAAAAGGAATGGAACCAACTCTACTGGCAAATTCCCTCCTCCGGTTGGTTTCCGTTTCTGTGGAATGTCTCTGGTCCTGATCAGTCTCATCTCAATCCTCTCAAAGACAGTGTCGCGGTCTCCATATCGGATTACAGCAAGCCTACACACATAGATTAAGGTGTTAAACACAAATCTAGAACAACCATCTGTATGGATTTGCAGACAATGTCATTACTACTTGTCAGCTTTGTATCGCAGGTCGAAAGCTAACGTAGTCATGGGCTTGATAGGCTGAATTGGTCCCCAATCAAAGCTAGGTGCAGCGGCAGGAGCCTCAACCACTGGTGTGGAGCTCTTCTTTAATGGAATCGGCTTTTGGTGATGTTTGGTTCCTCCGCGATGCCGTGAAACACTCGAAGAGGGTGAGTCCCCTAGGTCTGAAGGGGAAGCTGGAGACCAACTCGTAAATGTCGACGGGAAACTCATCACAGGTGTCGGCAGCGAGAAAAGACCAGTGGGGGTTTGCTGATCAGGTTTGACCGTGTTGGGCTTCTGCGGTGTTTGGAAGGATGTCGGGATAGATACTAAAGCGGCTTTGGTGTTTAGGAGGGGGGAGCTCCTTGTGGCTAATAGCACTCGTTTAAGTTTTTGGGCAGAACGCTCGGCGTTCAATGCAACTGCTGTGGTCGCGGCGACATTGGGTGTGACGTTCAGCGGTCGTCTCGCTTGCGATCCCGTCGAGCGTCGACTATGTAGGACGCCATCTGAGGAAATATCGAGATTATTTATTCGGCTGCGTAGGTTCCCCACGTCGTGTTGCTGCTGGCCAATGGCAATGTCGATGTTACGTAGCGTCCGATTGATGGTGTCGAGCGAGGGAGGCCTATATACATGAGGTGAGCGTCAAATACGATCATGTTCCAGTATGTTGAACTTGCCTGAAGCTGGGTTTGCCTGTCTTGAATTCTTGAAGCCTCCTTTTCGAAGCTTGTAAGTGATCCTCCAATTTCTGCACGCGATCACAAACAGCCTGTCGACTATATGAATACCGCACGAAATAATTACCATAATACCTACTCGGATATCCCTTCGAAGTTGTGACTGGATCTCAAGATACTCAGGGCCAAGAGTACGGACTTTCAACAATTTCGCGAACTCGTTATCAGTTCTCGCATTATCAAACCGCACGATTTCCTCCTTCTTAGTCAACGCTATTTTGGTCTCATTAGTACATCATCGCGCTGCACCGAAAGTCGTCACGCACCCTTCAGCATATTGTTATCCAAATCTCGCAGGGCCTTTCGCAATGACACTCGCTGCTGCTTCAACTCTTTTAAATCCTCTTGGACAGTCAACAGGACACGGCCAAATTCTTTCATATCACCAAACATCCATTTCCCCGAATCACTCAGATCGAGTTTCGTATGCGTGACCCCAGACGTTCTCCGACGTTCTGCAACTTGCCGTGAGGCAGTCGACGCAAGCACCCGGAGCTGTTCACACCTTAATTAGAATCCGCATGTCATGAACGAACAAAAACTTACGTTTTCCAGTTCCTTGGTTAAGGCAGAAAGGAGATTGGCACATTCAGCTTGCATTCCCTGCTCTGGCTTCGGCGCAGGCGCAGGAAAGGGCGTGGGCGTCGTGGACGGAGTAAAACTTGGTGTAGTTACAGGTGACGGTGATCTAGTTCCTCCGGACGGTAAGGGAGGTGCGAAAAGAGTCGGCGGCAGGGTAAACGGAGGAGTTGAAGGCTTCGATGGGGGCGGAGTGATATCCCCCAATTTCATTGGCGCACCGAACAAGGCCGAGGTCGGAGAACCTAGATTGAACGATGGAACGGAAGCAGGGAAGGAGAAAGGCGCGAGTATCGAAGCAGCGGAATCAGGGGTAGACACAGGGAACGGACTTGCACTCATGCCTGGTTTAGGGGTCAAATTAGACAAGAGCGGCGGGGTTCCTGGCCGTGACGACGTCTCCTCCTTCTTAGGTAGCATACTTCGTGCATCTATGGGTGCCTTGGGTGCTGCAGGTGTCACCATCGTGGGTGGCGCAGACCTAGATTGTGGAGGTGGGGCTGTCGAAAGCGGTGGTTCGACGTCCCCAACAAGCGGGGTGCTTGCAAGCGGCGAACTGCGTGCTGGACGGCTGTTGCTGATTCGGGGGGTAAGACTGAACGGCGAGTTTGCGGGGGGAGACGACTTCGAAACGGGAGCAGGGAGAGAAGGGCGATCCCCTTCTCTGACAGGTGAGCAAGGTGGAGTAGTACTGAGCTCCCTTACTGGGGACGTTTGCAGACCACTGGCAGAAGGCGACGGCACCTGAGGCGGCGGCGATGGCGATGGCGACGAGGACACCGAAATTTTGGGAAGTTCTGCCTTCGGTGTCGTAGATGGAGATCTCGAGAGCACAGGCGGAGTCGAGGGTAAAGGAATATCTGCCGGATTTGTTTCTTGATCATCTACCACGGATTCCTGATCATCCGCTTCCTCTGATTCGAGCTCTGACTCCTCCTCCGATTCGGATGGGACATCAGAGAGGAACGAATGGGTCTCATCCTCTGATTCGCTTTCCGCAGTAATAGTCTCCTCGCCCACTTCACCCTCCTCGGCAGAAACGTCGACAAACGAGGAGCTGGTGGACGACGAGATCGTTTCAAACGAAGGCTCCTTGATCTGCGGCTGTTCCGAAGCTTTGTCCTTGCTTGGGCTAGGCTTGCTCTCGACAGGAGTTTTGACTGTGCTGTCTACCACTGGCCCGGGGCCTTCTGGCATTTCCGGTGCCTTAGTTGGAGTCGACAGAGGCGTTGTAGATGAAGCGGCTGGCGTAGCGACCGGAGCAGCAGCATCAACTGCGGAGACAGATGCCTTGCTTTTGACAGGGTCCTTTGATGCTTCCCCACCAGTGCGAAGAAGATCGCTGAATGACTTGGCACCAGAGCCCGCAAACGATCCGAAGCCGCCTGAGGTCGTAAAAGCGCTGAAAGCACCAGTACTGGGCGCTGCTGTAGGCGTCGACGCTGTCGTGGTCGGGGTTGTCGTTGGAGAGGGTGTCACGGCACCAAAGATACCCTTCGGAGTGGTACCAGGCATCGACGACGACCCAAATGCGGGTGTAGTAGCACTGGGTTTCGACGGAGTCGTCGCCGGCGCAGCGGGTGTCGCGCTCAGGGCAAAAGCCGACACGGGTTTCGTATCCGCCTTTTTTGGTGTAAAGAATGGCGAGTCCTTTGGCATTTCACTAAAGAAACCGGTCGCTGGCTTGAAAGCGGAAGGAGTGGACTGGAGATTACTGAAGGCCCCACCTGTAGCTAATTTGCTCTCGGCAACCGTGGTCGAGGGAGCCGCTGGTTGCTGAACAGTCACAGGAGACGGCGAAGAAGACGGAGAGGGTGACCTGCTCTCAAGTCCCTGCATCGCGGTTTCTCTTGCAGCGAAGGGAGACGCTGCAGGTTTCTCTGGCTCTTTCGCACTAATTGCTTGCAGGATAGGGGGTTCTGAAGGTTTGGAAAACACACTTGTCGTCGTTGCGGGCGCACCAAAGACCGACTTTGGCTGGTCCTCGGTGGGTTTCGCTGGTTCAGCGGCTGCCCAGACAGGCTTGGCAGGGAGACCATCCTTACTCGCGAAGGCACTAAATCCACCCGAACTGCCTGATGTAAATGCGCTAAACGCTCCCGCGGTGGGTGGCGTGGTTGCAGGAGTAGTAGTAGTATTAGGCGCCGTACCGAATGACGACTTGCCAAACGATGAGCCCGGCTGTTGTGTCTGCCCGAAGCTCGCTTGCCCGAATGCCGGTTGGCTAAATGCTGACTGGCCAAAAGCAGGTTGGCCAAATGCTGGCTGACCAAAGGCCCCTTGGCCAAAGGCGGGCTGCTTCCCCTGTCCGAAGCTCGGCTGTCCAAAGGCAGATGGCTGAGCTGACTGGGAACTAAATGCACCTCCACTAAATGCTGACGTGGTGTTCGTGGTAAACGCAGAGGGGTTGGCAAATGGGCTCTTCTGGTCGAGGTTCCCTAGAGCGCCGAATGCGGTACCCGATTTGATGAGGCCCCCGCCCGCGGGTTGGAAAGCGGAAGTCGTCTGTGCGGTTGCGTTGCCGAAGATGGAAGGTTTCGAGTTCGCATCCTGAGCACCTAATGAACCGAGACAGAGGCCGTCCAGAGCTGGGCCATCTTCCGCCATACCCGTGTCCTCCTGCGTGCTGTCTGAAGGTTGGGTGGGTGCTGCCTGGTCCGTGGGTCGTGTAGCTTCCTGTTGTCCAGCTGAACCAAACCCGAATGCAGACTGCCCAAACGTGGCCGGAGCCGTTGAGGCGAAAGCCCCAAATCCACCAGACGTGGGCGCTGAAAGGCCTTGTCCGAATGAAGCTGTGGCAGAGGGCTGACCGAAAGATGACTGGCCAAATGCCGCAGGTTTTACAAACGGCGAGGTTGTCTGTGCCGTCGACGAGCCCATGAAAGGAGACGTTTGTGCGCCAAATGGCTGAGGAGGTGCAGAAATAGGGGGCTGTGCATTTGCAGATGTTGTTTGTCCAAACGGTGCTCTCTCATCTGTTGGCGCGGATGGTGAAATAGACGGGGTAGTATGCATGTCCGATGACGGCTCCCGCGTGATACTGGGTGGAGCTTCCACCACCAGAGACATCGAGGATTCCTTAATCATGCCATGGTAGACATTTCCGCTAGTGTTGAGAAGATACCACCCCACTACCGTTCCATCCGAAGCGTAAGCGTACATGACCGGCGGAAACGGCAGTTCCTGTGGCTCCCCCGATGCTGTTGTATGGCGATATGATTCCGTATTCGTCAAATCCAGGTCAAGACCGATCATAATAGTATCGTTCTGATCTTTGTCTAGGGGCAAGCTCGGCATGGAAGTTTCCTCCAAGGAGAAATTGTGCCAATTTTCACTCGCCCCATCGATCACGGCACCGATCACCCCAATATCTGACGACGTGCTGTCGCCAAGGAAAAGTAGAGTCTTGTACGGATCCCAGTTCTTCAGAGTAACGGCAAATGAACCCGGCGGGCGTAAGCCAGGAAATGGAAGGCAAGGGTTGTTAAACTTGAAATATTGGGCAGAGTTGGCTTTGGAGTCCAGAGAGACGTGAAAATGCAATTGTTCCGTATCGGGTGCTAGTTGGCCAGGCGGCGCATAAATTACGTGAAAGGAGGACACTGATAGCCACCGTATGGAAATGACGCTCATACCGTTCGCTGATGGAAGGTGTGGAATGCTGGACTTGGGTATCGAAGTTTGAGAGGGGCTGTAGGTGACGACATCACCACCTTGCATGCCGAGAGCGAGTTGTTTACCCTTTGGTGACCAAGATACTACAAGGAAGGTAAGTTGTCAATACGATATCAAAGAACATCTTTGCGTACTTGTTGTCGGTGTTGTGCTTGGCGAGTTGCCCGCTATCCATCCACCCGAAGTAATGAGCTTGTGAACATCGAGTAATTCGACGACCAAAGATCCCGGACTTCTACTGCAGTCCCTCAATACAGCCACGAGTTCTGGTATTCCTTCTGGGTTTGGCTGGATAGACAAAAGGGTCGTAGAAGGAGAAGCTGGGAAAGTATGGATAGGTGCCAATGATGCGTCACCAGAGGAAAACAACTGGTCGGTTGCGTACACGAGAATAGAGCCGTCTGATAAACCGACAAGAAGTCTGTTTGCATTGAAAGCAAAGGTGACGAGAACGGGCATGACGCCAGTTAGTGGCACCCTGCGCTGGGGCTGGAAGGGGGGATCATCCTCTCCAGCGGCCGACTCAAATGCAGATCGTAAAGCAGAAAGGGGAGAAAGTATCAACGCTAATCAGGGAGGAATATAATGGTCAGTACTTGAAGAACTCCATTATCAACGGTTTGCGAACCTGGTCCTCCGCTCCCGTCGAGTGTGACTGCGACAAACCATCCCTTTGCGTTTGCAACAGAAAAAAGAGACACCCTCCCAGGGAAATACGACAGGTCGATTGGCTCTGGAGACAATCTCACCCGTGCCCGTTTGTTAAGGAGGCGGAGGGCAAGAAACTAACAGCCTTAGTCCACATTGGCGCGCACGCTGTATAAAATGCTCACTTGTGCATCCTTCTCTTCTTGCTCGCTCAAACTGTGCTGAACATGAGCGACGACCGAGGTGTGAATGGTGCTTATGTTCGCCATCGACAGTGAAGGAGAAATATTGAATGACTCCGATGGCCGACACACGAAAACGCCTCCCATATTTGGAACGCAGTGCACACTTTGCCATCCACCGCACAGGGCACCATGGGGCGAAGAGGAAAGGCATCTGGTCGACATCCACAACACAGGAAGCCAAAATGGACGACCTGGTCAAAGGAAGACCCTACTTTCACCCCATACGCAAATTCTCTGAAGAACCATTGCGTCGAATCGTGGGTGTTTCGCGTCGCTGGAGAGCCGTGGCCCGTGATCCTGAACTGTCCTACTAGTTTTTGGATGCCGACGGTCAAGGTTTGGTGTCACCCAGGAGTCGTACAGCTTTACTGGATATCTGGATTGAGTTGGAGTTGGCAGGTAACCCATACGTGCATAATATTAGTATAGCCTCTTCCATGACACGACTGAAAACCAATTGGATGGCTGAGCGATTCCTGCTCCAGGCAGCCAAAGCTTTCCCGGAGACCATCTTCAGCTATAAATCACCAAAGACTTGAGATGAACTGCGCGAGAATTTCCTTTTCTGTTGTCTGCCTTGCACGGACGGCGTTGCGCGTCTTTTCTTTGTATTATGGATGTCATCGACCTTTCCTCCTCGCCAGCACCAACCTACCGACCCAAGGGAAAGCGCAAACAGACACATGAAGAGGTCATTGAGATCATGTCGGATGATGAGGGGGTTCCACCCGTCATATACAAGCAAAACCAGATAACCGCCAGACGCGCTGAAGGTCATTCAGCTACGAATGAGTCCGAGGGAGCGCACCAACTGGGCGATGTGGTACACCCTCAGGACCCACCGCCTCTGTTCTATCCTTCAAACGACAAAGAATCGACTCCACCCCTCCTTCCTCGACCTGCCACTCCCCAACCCGCACCTTCTGTCTTACCCGTTGACCCGACAGATGACCACCTCGCCCGCATCATCGAAGTCGTACCCGACGTCCAGCCTGTACATGCACTCGGGCTTGTCGAGCGCTTCATCCAGTCCAACCCCGAACACGTTGTCGAACTGGTCCTGCACGCGATCTTCGAGGACCCATCATACCCCAAGATCGACAGAAAGGGAAAACGAAAACGGGACGCGGATGAAGTCAAACAGGACCCTCCCCGCGCGAGTTTAAAACCACGGATCGACTACCTGAGCGCAGAGAGAGTGTTTGACGGTGGCCCCTATTATTTCGACCTCTCCATGGTAGAATTCCTCCCGCGGTTTTCCCTATTAGATAAACAAAAATAACACCCCTGTAGGAACAACTCATGATTGACTTTCCTCGCATCCCTAAGCCACACATCCGCAAACGATTGCTCGACCTCCGCTTCTATGCCTCTACATTCTTGAAACTACGAGACGACCTTGCACAACAACCACCTCCCTTTAAGCTCAAGACGATAAACTCGGTCGTATCAGGAAAGGGCAAGACACGACAGGACGATGTCTTCACCAATGAATTGGCGTGGCTCCAGTGTCATATCACGGAGCTGGACGCCGCAGCAGTCCAGGCGCAGGCAGCCGAGGCAGACAATGAACAAGACGAGAACGGAATAGAGTGCGGCTGCTGTTTCTCATTGTACGCTTTTGTGCGTAGCGGCATTCCTGATTCATAGTCCGTTCTCACGCATGTGTCCAGGACAAGATGATTCAATGCCCAGAAGCACACCTCTTCTGTACATCTTGCATGACGTCCTACTCTTCCACCCTCCTCGGCGAACACAACCCCAACATCGTCTGCATGGACCAGTCTGGGTGCAAGCTCCTCTTTCCCGAATCTGAGCTCAGGAGATTCCTGTCACCCAAGCTACTCGAACTATACGAGCGTGTCAAACAGCGCAAGGATATCGAAGCGGCCGGACTGGAGAATCTGGAAGAGTGTCCATTTTGCGAGTATAAATGTGTCATTGATAACGAAATGGAGAAGCTCTTCAGATGTGAGAATGCAGAGTGTGGCGCAGTGACATGTAGAACGTGCAAGAAACCGGTAAGTGTGGTGTTTTTGTGACCTCTTTTATAGCACGGTTAACGTTGTTTAGGATCACCTACCCAAAGCTTGTAAAGGTATTGTCTTCCACGTGCCCATCTGGCTGCGTCATTTACATCTGGTGCAGAAGTCGAAGATGACCGACATCTGGATGCTCAGCATGTCATCGAGGAGGCCATGAGTAAGGGTGGCTTTTGCACACATTGAATTATTCTTATACGTACTCTGCATAGCCCGTGCACTCATGCGCAACTGTCCGAAGTGCCAAAAAGGTACGTCACTCACACTGCCGATCAACAGATTCATCCAACCGTTTGACAGCATTCATCAAAGAACATGGGGTAAGTGCGGACAAAGCTCCCGCTCTGTGCTGAAGTAATTTACCGATCACGCGACCAACATCAGTGCAACAAAATGACCTGCCCCAACTGCCACACGGTCTCGTGCTACGTTTGTCGGAAGGTAATCGATGGCTACGGGCATTTCGACGAGGTAGGGAGTGGCTCTCCTGATTTTCTCCTGTATTGATATTCGTTCCACCCGATCTTGTTTCTTGCATTGGCAGAACCCTCACGCAAGAGGACGTACAGACAAGGGCAAATGTGCGCTGTGGGACGCGTCTGTGGATAAGCGCCACGCAGATGAGGTAAGCTTCTGCAAGCCGTGTAAAACGGACACCCGCCCCTCACAGCTCTCCTGATACTCTACATAATACCTTCGATGTAGGTATCGGAAGCTGCCAAACGCGCACTCGAGGAGCTCAAAGCGAAACAACCTGAGGTCGACGCAAGCGCGATCAAGGTCGATATTCCTGTTGCGCCTGCGCCACCCGCGAAAGGAGTATTATTAGTGGCACCACCTGCGGCGCCGCTGGGTGGCGGCCCGCGGCAACGTCACGCTCGGGAAAGGGCTCCCCGAAGGCGTAATAATGCAAATGCTCGCTTCGTGCACTGGGCACCGCCGCCACCCGTGCATCACGACCGGCAACCGCCACCACCACAGCAGCACGTCCAACCACCAATACCACCTGGCTTGCCCTTCGTACCCCCACCGCTACTGCCACCCCTTCACTATCCGTTGGGACTGAACGGGATGGGCGAGTTCCCTGGTCCAGCTCTTCGTCCTGGCGGTGTTCCTGGTGTCCCTGGCATCCCTGTTATGCAGCAGCCGCCCATGTTCATGCAGGTGCGTATGATGCCACCGTTGATGCATGACAATAATATACAGGGACATGCTTATGTGCATGCACAGTGGGCAGCGGGCGGCCTTGCGGCTGGTCCTGGTCATGGAGGTCGAGGCGGGCATGGAGGCGGGCATGCGGAGGAGCCGATGCGCGGGGTACATGTGAGGCTTCCGAATTATCAGTGATATGAGGTATAGCACAGGGTGGGGTGGGTTGCTAATTTGATTCGGTGGTGGCTAGTGAGACGATATAGGCTAATGGACCCTATTTGCATGCGTCAGGAATTTGCATTTGCTTTACATGTGATCAGTGCAAGTATGTTGTTGAAGATATACTCATTACTCCGGTTGTTTGATATAACCACCGCGGCCGCTCATGCCGACCGCTGAAAGTGAAAATGATTGTACCTGAAATCAGGGTAAGTTATTGTGGCGCTTCAATTGAGAACAGCCTTCTTGTCACCGACGATGCCATGGCCAACACGAGCCAACACACTCCTGAGAGGAGTTCTTTGAAGCCAGGTACGCGATTTACTTGCAGTGCGATTATAAAGGGCGATCGTATGGGAACAAAAAATAACATCCTGCAGTCAATAAGACTATCTTTTCTTCGACCCCGACATTGGTCGGACTCGCAAGTCCGTCCGTCAGCATTAATACGAACAGCTCCTGTCGCTCCTGTCGCTCCTGTACCCTTTTAGGTACGTGGAAGGTACCAACCTGTGCTGATGGGGGAAGGCACACTGACCTGTTTTATCTAACCTGCTTCAAGCACGTAACTGCCCATTCAGAGTCATCTCGATCGTGTTGTCGCCTGCTGCGGACCCATATACCAGCGTCCTCTGGCCATATCTACGTTCGAGATTCATTGTTCGCGGGATTGCACTGAGGTGAGCTCATATCGCTTCGAGATCTCCAACCCTACGCTGAAACAGGTAAACACAGATCAGTAAACTAGGATGCGCTTAATCAACGTCAGAACCCTCCTCAATATAGAAAGAGGTGTTATGAAAAGAGGACGACTCACCCCGCAAACCAAGATCCTAGAGGAGCTTGATGACGCACGTACAAGCTACGCCATACTATCGCACCGCTGGGGGAAAGAGGTCAACTACGACGAGATGGTTCAACTACCAAAAATGGTTGCGGAGGACAGATACGAAGTCCGCGCACGCGCGGGCTACAAGAAAATCGTTCATAGCTGCAAACAGGCTGAAAAAGATGGTTTTGACTGGCTGTGGGTGGATACCTGCTGTATCGACAAGCGGAGCAGCGCAGAGCTATCGGAAGCCATCAACTCGATGTACCGCTGGTATAAAAACTCGAAGAGATGCTATGCGTATCTCCACGATGTCGACCAAACGTGGTTTCCCACCTTTCGGAACACGACCAAGTTCCACGGCTCCACTGGTTGGCCGGAATGGTTCTCACGGGGTTGGACACTCCAGGAGCTGATAGCCCCGAAAGACGTCCGGTTCTTCAACAAGGATTGGGAGCACATTGGAGACAAAAAAGGCCTTGCAACCGCATTGAACGAGATAACGCGGGTCCCGGAGCATATCTTGAGGAACGGAATCCCTCCAAAACGGCCCAGTGTTGCCCAAATCATGTCGTGGGCTGCCGATCGGGAGACGACGCGCGTCGAGGATCGGGCGTACTCGCTGTTGGGTTTGATTGGTGTACATATGCCGATGTTGTACGGAGAAGGGAACCATGCGTTTCAGCGTTTGCAGCTGGAAATCATCCGCATGTCGAACGACCAGAGCATTTTCGCATGGGATCCCCATGGACGGATTCATCGTTCCGGTAGTGTTCTCGCGGACGACCCAAGTTTCTTCCGGGACTGCCACGACATTATAAAGATGGACCCCGACACATTCATTCAGGGAAGAACCCCGGAAGGCGATGTGCATACTTTGACGAACGAAGAGCAATTCGGAACGTTTCCTGTTACCAATAGGGGTATACAGATTTGGTTACCCTTGGCACCTTATCGCGAACCTCGCTCAGTCTTCAAGGCAACATTAGCATGCCGGAAAATTGGCGTTTCCACGCCCCTGACCATCGACCTGGCATTCTGGAAATTCAACTACTACAGGTTCTTCGGCGCGACGGGAGTTCCAAGGTCAAATTCGGAGTTCCGACAACTCTTTCTCGTTTATCGAGATGAAATGAGTCGTGAATTCACATTTAAACTCGACGACGGGTTAATCTCCACTGCTGAGTTCACGCGTTGTGGTGCATTCCCCCTGCCTGACATTACAAGCAATTCCGTCACGCTTAGCAGCACTGTACCAATCGTTGTCATGGTCTATGCCAATAAGGACAACAGTGCGCGGTTTGCGGTTGTGTTTGGTTACTTCTGTGGGCAAGAATGGGTGCATGTTATCAGTGATGATCCACCTATTGATAATGAAATCTCATCTCCGTGGACTGTTTTTGCCTTGAAAGTCTACATGCAGATGCGAAATGCTGTCCCAAAGCACGCTCACTACATGGCTGGACCGCGTTCTACTTCTCATCAGTTCTATGCGAAGCATGTTCACCTTCCTCATTCAATCTGGGCTGTGAAGCTTGTTTATGGGGAGAAGGAGGAATACGCCAATTCTACGGTTACAATTGATATTGTCCAATGTGCTGGTTGTTGCCATGGACCATTTCAATGGACAGGTTTGGATGTTGGTATTGTTTCTCCGAAGTTGCATATGATGTTCTGACCAGTCTGTGAACACAGGGTATCGAAGATGGTGATGACTTGCCAGGGCTTATGGTTGACGGCACTACACGATCCTCGGCCATGCATGGGCATGAGTTACTTGTGGATGGGATCTCGAAGGAGTTTTTACTTGCTCCTCCGACCCAAAAGATTGGAGTAAGTAATAACATATTCAGACTGCTACCGAAACTGATGAAAATAGTTGGGTGACTATGGTCACTGGAATGGGACTGCCTTCCAACGAGAGGGAAACATTTTTGAAGATGTCAAGTCATTATCGTTACAGACGGACTTCAACCTCATCGATCCTAAAGTTCTCCATTTTGTAGAACATAAAATCTCCAGTGCAAGGGGAACAAGCACAGAAGGGGAAAGTGTGGCAACCTTATGGTCCTGTCTCCCGGGGGTGGTCCTGCAGCAGCCTATTGGTCTCTCCCTTGCCAACAATCAAGATGTGCTGTGCACACTTAAAGTACTATTCTCTGTTTCCGATATCACTAACCGATATCTTGTTACACAAATCATCCAATGTTCAGCGTGCTACCCGACCAATAACTTTGTAAGGTCAATCCAAGCACAAACAATGCAGGATGGAATATCGGAGGATGGTCTGCTTTCAAATACATCACGGACTCGGATTTTGATGCTGACCTCTTCTATCAGAGTCATCAAACTCCCATTACTTTCCAACGCAATCACACAACTTCACTCCTTTGTACACTATTGCACGGCCTATGGTTTGGTGTCCAGAGTTGCCTAGTGAAGAGACAAGGGCTCGATTCAAGGAAATAAGGAGGTGTTTCCAAATCCTACTCAGGAACCAAGTGAGTCTCAACTCTTTGTTGAAAGCATAGGTTCTCAGCATACAACTTATAGGGTGGCACGCACAGAAACGATGAATTCAAGGTTGCACTCGAGTTGTTCACAGATATGTTTGGTGTCAAGCATCTGACGGATTATGTACCAATGCCTTCTCTCGTTTGCACTTGCTTTCGTGCTAACTCTGCATTGAAACCGGACAGGTCGGGAATATAACCTTCTTTGAACGGCTCTCCCAGAGTGTGGCAGAACCCAACCCAATGGACCAAGGTGCTGTGTGGTCAATTCATCAAGTACATTAGTCTTTCTCACGTTTAGTACCTCGCACCCTCAGCCAAGACCAAGACAGCGCAGGGAGTTTCCCTGGAGACATTGGAAAACAATTTAGTGCAGAAGATGGGAATCTGCTCAGACGGGTCGCGGACATGGGTGTTTGAAAATCTCGGCGGAAGGGAAATAGTTCCCGAAGCAGAGTTGCTATTGAAAACCCTCGGTAATGGGGTACGTCTCGTGGGTTTAGTCAAGACGAGATGCGTTGGACTCATCAGCGGTAAACAGCTACTTGCGGAGATAGGCGCTGGCTACTGCAAGAGCGCGAGGGAAATCCTTTATTCATCGTGAGTGCTCCCGAAGCTCATACTCACTCCGTATATAAATAGTCCATTGTTTCTCAGACCCAGAATAAACGAGGACGATTGGTCAGCACGATGTGAAGGACCAGTTTCGCGGGAGCTAATCAATTTCCAGGGGTCAAAGTATTCAATCCTTCGTGCAAGAGGTCACGATGCTTGAAGCGACGCATGACGCAACGCAGGACGACAATGAAAGACGCGCCCTGGAAGAAGATATCACAGGCAAGGTGGGTTAACATGTCCCGTTATGACTTGTTCGCTGACGGCATGCAGATCTTATGGACGTGTTGGCGCGGAATTGCTCTTGAAATCCAACGCGTGATAAAAAATGTATGTCAGATATTACATGCTTGCAACATCACCTAACGTAGATCAGGTCACAGATCGAGTTCAGATGGTGGATCACGCAACACTGGAAACTAGAGCCCATGTAAGCGATTCTGAGCGAGAAGCAGGGCTGATATTGCTCACTATTTTACCTAGTGTTTGTGGGACATCGGTCAGGCTTTCAAGCAAACACTTTCTGAGCTGCCAGACGATGGCCAAGCTCATTTACGACGGTGAGTGCTCTGCCATGATGATGAATACGGAATGGAAGAATAAGCACGCTTGGTGGTTCTGATGCAGAATTATGGCCGATGCGAAAGCGGACACGTCGAAGTACCAATTGATTCGCTCTGCCCACCGTGCCGGTCGAGGAGTTGGACGGGAGACGTCAGAGGGATCTCAGTGATCTGGTAATCAGGGGACGACCACAGGAGCATGCGCTCACTCGACAGGATCCGGGGCTGCTCTGGTTGCTCCAGAGTCTAATCCATCTCAGCAGAATAAATTAACACGCAAGGAACAACCCACTGCTTAATTTATTTCATATTTGTATGTAATAATGAACAGTTGCCAGTCCTCGCACCGTATTGCAGGTTGAAGCCTGTTCTTTTTGAGGCAAAGCCGTGCCAGCCACCCTCCAAAGATCCAGGTGGACTTACCTCGAATTGCCGCTTGCGAAGTCACACACGTACCTGGATCGTCCCCGCTTAATATAAGCCAACGAGTTTGAATTCGCCGCACAGACAATGCATATAAAATGACATATGGTGTTCGGGGCGGGGTGGTAGAAGAAAGAGAGAATATTCGATGAGTGCATATTTGATGTGCGTATACATAGCGCTGAATCTGGAGGGCCTACAAGATTTTGATTACGATGAAGTTGGCATATCCGTGGCTAGCGCTGGGCGCCCGCCTCTTCGTCTGCACCCGATCACTACACCCCACTCCATGCGAAGGCGTCCTCATCTAAGCAATGAGTGTCGATGCTGTCCCTGCATCGTACTTAAAGTTGGGTTGGATGACCTGCTTGGTCTTGTAGTACCGCGCAAGACGGTGGATACGACTCTCAATGAGAATGAGACGGAACTTGGAGTCCTTGTCTTTGCGGTTGACTTCAAGGTGTTTGCGAACAGAGACGGCTTTTTTGATGAGGTGGTAGAGGTCTTCTGGGATCGTGGGTGCAAGTCCTGCAGTTTGAAGTAAGAAACATGGTTGGAGCGCAGGAGAGGAAAGTCCGTACCGTGAGTCTTAAGAATCCGGAGGATCTTGTTTCCAGTAACAAATCGCACTTGGGGGACTCCGTGCGAATCACGGAGGGTGACACCGATCTGGGATGGGGTGAGACCCTTACGCGCGAGTTTGGTGATATGCTCGACGACTTCTTCCGGGGTCGTCTTGAGCCATGTTGGTGGTGCTCGGCGGTAGGGGAGGGCAGAGGAGGCTATTTTGGCGAGGCGCGGTGGTCAGACGGTGTGTCATAGGAAGGGAGCGACAGGGATGAACGCACAGATACCCTTGCCAGGAGCGTGCATACGACCCATGGTGGCTCTGTTCGCGGAAGTCAGTACAGCACCGTTACGATTGGCATCAAACTCACAGCTTTTACTTGCGACTTTGAACAGAAAAAGGTGAAGTCTTGAGGGCGTCGACGACGTTGGCGATGGACTGGGACTTGGTGGTCTGTTGGTACGCGTGACGGTGTGACAGTGTGGCTTGAGATGTGACGCGTGACTTCTGTACAGTTGCAGAACCTTAATTTCTCAACGCAGCCACCGCCGCCAAGCAGCGAACAGAGACGAAGACCTCCCTCAGACTCCTCGTCGACCTCAACTTGCAAGGTGGGTATCGCGACATATTTCTGTGGGGATGTCGTACTGATATAGATGGCCCAGTAGGATGAAGCTCAACATTGCGAGTATGTCCGCCCTGTAGGGCTTGTTTAGGTGCAGAGGCTGATCTGCCTTCATAGACCCCGCAACGGGGCAACAAAAGACGATCGACATCGACGAAGAGCGAAGATAGTGCGTATCGTGCATGTTGTCCGGATTTATTCTTCGTATTGACACTTGCTACCTTCGACAGCCGTATCTTCTATGACAAGAAAATCGCTCAAGAGGTGGAGGCTGACAACCTTGGCGACGAATTCAAGGGCTACATCCTCCGCATCACCGGTGGAAACGACAAGCAGGGCTTTCCCATGAAACAAGGTGTCCTCCTCCCATACCGTGTCCGTCTCCTTCTTTCCGACGGCCACTCTTGCTACCGCACCCGCCGCGACGGTGAGCGCAGGCGCAAGTCCGTGCGTGGCTGCATTGTCGGCCCAGATATTGCCGTCCTCTCCCTTATCATTGTCAAGCAAGGCGACAACGAGCTCCCAGGCCTTACAGACAATGTCCTGCCCAAGCGTCTTGGGCCTAAGCGGGCAACCAAGATACGGAAATTCTTCAACCTTAGCAAGGAGGACGACGTGAGGAAATACGTCATCCGTCGAGAGGTGAAGAGCGGAAAGAAGGAGAATGCGAAGCCTTACACCAAGGCGTGAGTGATCTTGTGTCGTTGTAGTCTGCCCATTTGACCGAATGCTGTCATACCCTTCTAGACCGAAAATCCAACGACTTGTTACACCCATGCGTCTGCAACGCCGCCGCCACCTCCGTGCCCTTAACCGCCGCCGGATTGATCGCCAAAAAGAACAAAAGACTGAGTATGACGCCCTCCTCCAGAAGCGCGTTGCTGAGAAGAAGGCAAAGGCAGCGTCTGCCAAAGCAGCACACAAGTAAGTTTACTGAAATGTTGGACGAGTTGTGCCGTTGATGCTAATATGTGGCAATAGGACTGCTTGAGCTGTCGTGGTGGTTGTCTTCCCTCACACCCCATTCCTCATTAACCCATGAAGCACCGTATATCATATCGACATCGATGTCTCTAGGCTTAGGGTTCATATGCCATCAATGCTACTCTCATTCTCCATGACTAACCTGGCATCATCAAACTTGAGATTACTTAGCCTCGACCTTGTCTGAGATATTGCATGAGGGAAGTAAATGCACTGGAAATCAGTATGGTGTTGATACCCCCTAAACACCAGTGCCACAATCTGTATCATTGGCACTACATACTTTTCAGCATTAACTGATTTCCATTGACATAGACACATTTCGACACCGTTTTTATTAACGACGGCACTAATTTTCGGTCACAGAACCCAGCGTAATATTTTATTTGCGGTGTCATGGGCTTCTGAAAACGGATTTGTGGGTAAACTTGCCTGTCAAGACAACAGAAAGGGAGACAGCGAAGAATGAGTTGAGTTGAGGTGTGACTTGTGGCTCGTTAGTGCGTGTCACAGTTGCCCGCGTTGTGCGTTTTCCTGGACCAATGCACGCGTCGTGAGCTGTCTTTATTGATCAGCCCTCTCAAATCTCGATCTAACTGACTCTATTAGAGTTCCCCTGTCAAATGGTGTTGAAGGACCAAGACTAAATCTGATGCACCAACCCTGAAGACCTCAAACATTGGAGAATGGCGGTAAGCACTTGTTCACTCTCCTGTGAACATGTTCCGATTTCATGAGTTCCATATGAAGGGTTGACATGTCTCGTAGGCGTTGATCGTGTCCGCTTGTAGTCGAATAGTGGGGTTGCATGTCCCATTCAAAGGTTATTAGTATGTTTATCGGAAATCTACTTGCGGACGTCCATTCACTTGCTCTCACTTGCGACAGCCATAATCGCAGCTTGGTTTCCAGTCACAGTGTCTCTGTCTGACAAGCGAAGTGCGTTGTTCGTCATCACGTATGTTTGTTGACAATTCATATCAGCGGATAACAGCGCTCAACGAGGTATCATCGTGTATGTTATGTTGACGCTGATGCTCGCTCGCACGAATTCTGACCTCTGGAGGCTCGCTAGTATCTCTCTAATAGCACTCCCTCTGGGTGCTAATTGGCACAAGCTTGTAAGTGTCTAAACTTGTAGTAAAATCCGTGCGGTGGACTCTGTGCGGTGAGTTCGTGCTCATCGCTCTTTCTCGAACCCCACTTAGGATTGCTTGAAGGTGCCAAATGTTTACTGTAACATCGTGACGAAATCGGACGATTCACGAGCACTGAGTTCCATGAACTCAAAACAGTACGTGCCATAGCGACATAATACGAGCGTTTCGCAGATTGTGCAGTAAGTTGTTGCTCAGTCACCTTTGAACTTCACTAATAGTATCTCCTTTTCGCCTACCTCCGGAAATACCGGAGCCGTCGAGCAAGTACTTCCTTCATTGCCGTGGTGAAGGACTAACTTCATTGAGCTAGGTTATACATACGTTGTCGGGAGCTTCGCCAATGATCGCCGTCAGTACGTACACCTTACTTTCGAGAACTTCAGCTACCGTGCCGGGCCAAAACATTGCAATCACATTGCCGCAATGACACCTCATGACACATCCTTGGATTTGAATCGCCCTTCAGACCGAATGGTGACAGGTGACACTGTTATGTTACCCACGGAACTGTATGGCGAGACTTTCTCAAAGGCCCCGGGATTGAACCTTGGTTAATTCAACGCGTGTAAAATTTCCCTGCTTTGTTCTTGATGCTTTCCATTACGACACAACTCTACGGGTTCCTCTTTTTTGCCAAATCCCACTACTAGTATTATTGATTTCGAAAGGACAAAGGTGTGGGATACCTTTGGGTACTGTATGAGGTCGCGGCCCATCAGCCTCCAGGTAAGTTGAGTGGTTTTCAGGCTTGCCCAAGTTTGCGTCCCATATCTCAAATTGGAGACCTCCACCTCAGATGAGCGGAACAAAATTATCAGGTTTTCATGCTTGAAGAATATTTTCTATTTGATGGGTCATGGAACCTCGAGAATAAACCCTGGCCCCCGAATTCGTAAAGTGCAAAGATATACTCGTTTAGCATTGTTGATATACAAGACCTATCATACGATGAATGGCGCAGTCTTCTGTTCTTCATCCCCAAGTAGTATCACCTTTCAGCGCGGCCAGCGTATGCAGCTTATGCATCGGATCTGTGATTACTCGCATCACCTGCCATTATTTGTTGATGCTGTGAATTTATATTACATATTCCCTATTTCAGCTCCCTATTGTGTAGCACAATATATGGGTCGCAATTGAGGTCAAGTGCGTTTACCATTAACCCTGTATGCACTGATGCATTCTGGAATGTACCACTAATCAGAAGGTTCAAGGTAAACTTCGACAGGGAACTCCAGTAGGTTTGGCCAATTGTGGACGTTTATCAGTCACTGCCAGTCAGCGTCTAACACACAACAGACTTTGAACAGACTTGTTAAACAGTTTTTTTAAATGCACTGCACCACCGAGTCTCCCAAACCACAGACCTTGTATCTTACATTTCAAGTACATGATCAATGAACACATTTGCACATTTGTCTTCTCAGCATGTCAGCGCGCCGTCATTATTTGTTAAGCAGGAATCTGTTTGCAACGACGCGTTTATCTTTGCTGCTTTGGTCATTTCATCGTTCAACTTACTCAGGTCAATGGACGCAGAGCGCCCTGTCTGGTCATGATCTTTGCAAGTGCACTTCAGGTTGGTTCCGGAGAGAGAGCAGCCGCTGCAAGTCGCTGCATAATCTCCACTGTTTTAAGAATGATGGGTCATCACTAAATTAACATGCAAAACAATGGCCTACTCACTTCTTGGCGCAGTATAATATTCCGTTCGTGTTTACAAGACATTGATTCAAGTTGATGGACGCCGAAACGTACGAACCATTTTTACGTTTACAGGTCGAATAGAGCACAGTGCCACGCAAGGAGGTATCCCTGCAGGTGTAAACGAAGGCATCCAATTCATCGGCAAAACAACGAGTTGAGAGCGCTGCCAGGATGAGAGGAACTGAAATTCTGAAGAGATACATGTTTTCCTTCGAGACCAACTGATTCAACTACCTACCTTTTATACCCGTACGTCCCATCGTACAAAAACGGGGTATCTGGTCTTTTAGGTCACATGCCCATACTGCACCTTTCCGCCTAAACAGCCTATGGAAAGCGAGTTCCCTGTCAATCTCGCATTATTCCTACACATGGAAGTAACTCACCAACCTCCAGGTTGCTCCAAGCCGTACTATGGGCGATGTAAGGTCAGCATGGAAATTAGATGTTTGAAGCATGCCGTGGATACGGTTCTCAATCATACCATTCCAGCATTTGGAAGCCTCGGTTTTGGTAGCGAGCAGCTGGAAAGCTGTGTCTTAATATATCTCTACGTTACCTGCAAATGAAGAACCCAATTGAATAGCAAGGAAAATGTAGTCCTACAACGAGTCAGCTTGGACTTACCAACCGATTAATGATTGGAGAGAGACGTCGATTTTCTATCGAACAACTGGGCCTGAAGGTGGCTATATGGCGTGATATTCCTGGACCAGGGAAATGCATGGATATCGGGAACTCGCCGGTCTGGGTCCAGATCAGAGCCGTGGTACTTACCTAGTACCCCATCGGACGTACATTCCATAGAACAGATATGAGCAATTATGGAAGTGTCTACAGTATCAGCGTTAAACTCTCACCAATAATACCTGACACACACGAGGCCGCACTTATTCGTGATGGCCATGACAAGCGTCAGTGACCGGCATGTGGTTTATCGGTGTGCCCTCCCATGTTCCGCAAACACTTGAATTATGACATGTCACGATGAAACCGTATGTCCGCTGTCTGCGACGGCCTGGAGATCGACGGAGAAAAAGGCAAGGTATGTGTCCCCAGAGGAGAGGCGACATTTCCATACATAGAACGTTAGCTCCCTTTTCTGCTGCGATAGAAACGCGGAAATCCATGTAGAACAGCGAATAAAAAGTGGATAGATAAGCTGACAAGATATCACACGGCAGCAACAACGCATGTTTGCAGGATGGAGATGCTTGAACATATGGAGAGGCTAGATGATGGGCACCGCGGACGAGATCGTTTCTCTATCCATGTAGGATACATTGATATGGAAAGGCGTCCAGGCCAACTTCCATAGGCAATCGGGTCAAAGCATGATCTGAAAGGGGGAAGGCTGGGGGTCGCCTACAGAGCACCAAAGGGTGGAGGTAATAATGCGGAATAGCGTGCACGCGACGAGCTGAAAAAAGAAAAGGCACCAGCGGCCTTCTGAGCGAACGAAGGAGGCCACCATGGCTGGAATGCGGGTGGATTGAAAATAGAGTGCCACAGAATTCCGAAAGTCTCACGTGATCGCAAGTTGCAAGACGACGAAACTGGAATGTCCTCATTTCGGAATGGCGTGCAGACCGACCCTCAGGCCTTCAGGCCTCAGGTCTGAGAGCTACCACTTATTATATGTGACTGAGTGTAACGGCGCCGGCGAAATGAAAGGTGCTCACTACCATCACAGCGTTGAGACCAAGGACCGTTCATTTCCTATCTGGCAGGGGTCCCTGCTCTCAACTGTTTCCCACTAGATATCAGTCTCGACCGTTTCTTTACTCATGGCGTCTCGGATCTTTCAAATTCCTGGCCCAAGCGCTCGTACGCATTTTCAGAAAACGTCGATTTCGCTGCGGCACGGTCCCCTTCCCCCATAAACTGGTTGGAGCTAACTCAATAGTGGTATGGGTTGAGCTACTACATCAGCGGCAGAATCCTTCATAGTTCCCAGTGCGTTTCAGCCTAGTAGTCTGCAAGACCTGTGGAGACTTCGTCTATGCGAACCCACAGACGGCCATCGACGCGTCCCAGAACAGCACTCGCAGATCCAGCTCTGGAAAATCGAATGTCTCGGACGCAAAATGCACCCCTCTATTTTTGTATCCTTGTCGAGGATGTTACACATCTTGAAGTACCCCGTTTCTTGTTTGCCAAGAGCTACAGGTTCTGTGAGCTGTAACTTAGCGTTTCTTACCTGTCACTTTAGTGGGAAGTTGTGCCGAAGGGACCATTCAGCCAGTGGACAAACCTCGCCGTGAAGGAGTGGCTTAATCTTTTCGACTATATTGCGCCAAACCGACTGGAGTGGCAGTTTAGATTCAAGCCCATTCGTGGGCATGTACAACCATTAATTCCTAACCTTGACTTTTCTGGTCTCGGCCTTCGCGTATCTTCTATCTTGACCGATGTCTCCGGCTTCGTTCCACAAAGATCGCCTTCATACCGAAAGTCAATGCATCTTCCTAACGCGGAGTAGTGATGGAAGACCTCATATCGTTCGTACTAAATAGTTCTGGATATGTCCCAATTCATCTCCTCGAGAATATATGCGTACCTCTCCTGTCTATATTCTCCATCGCATGGTCCGGACACGGCGATCGCACCCTTATAGCTCCGCCACCAGAAACCTTCCTTTCATACTCTCCGCTGCTGCAGGACTGACCGGGCTATTGTGGAACCAAGATTGCTACAGGAACGGTGACAAGTGAGCACATTTGTTCACTTCTGATGTCTCAAAGGTTCGGCACCCTGTTCCACTTATCATGCGGAGTTGAAAGCAGAGAACACGAAACTGCATGAAGAGCTTGCCTGGGAAAGTTTGTAAAAACGACTGACCATGAACGGACCAATACTGTATAATTATGATAGCTTTCCACTGCTCGTCTCCACGTAGTCCCCCACTGCTACCATGAGTTATCATCTCAGCGTTTCACACTCGTGGGTGTTAGAATTTACGCGCTGGGACGATCGGGGTGACCACGATGGGTGGGTGGGTGCGAACCAGGTCCAAACGTGATGATTATACACAGTATGACTATGGACTATTTATCTCATAGGTAGAATGATCAATATATCAAAACTAATAACAGTAATTAGTCTTGTAAGTTTGCCACGTAGCGGCCGTATATTCTGACAGTGGGTGAGTAGCCCTCCCCACCTAAGACGGTATCGTATGCGACTGTGTTAGGTGAGTACCAGTTTTCAGGGTCCTCGACAATCTGCGCATTCAGGGTCAACAAGTTAATCCAGTTTCATTCTGTCACGAGCAAATGAACTATCTGCAAGGCAAACCATACCCGATTGAGTGTCCATGAACGCATGGGCACCTGCACAGTGCGCCGTGTGGACAGCCACTGGATCGTCGGTATTTAGCACGATCTTAGTGTATAGGGATGCGGGTCCATCCTACTTTCGTCCCTCACTGGCCAGCCACTTGAAGTGTAATGCTTGTTAAATATATCTGGCAGAGATGGTCAGCCTGGGTAATGAAGCTCATGGCACAATGGCTACTTACCGAGACATAGCAGGTTGCTGTAGGAGAGATAAGGGGTGAATTTCGTCACCAAGTTGGCTTTTCATGTAGGAGTCTGTCAAGGCCCTCACGTTTCCCGGCAACTCAAGTATTCACTGGTCGGCGGTCACTGGGAACAAGTGTGCATTGTGTGGCAATGGCAATATGATCCAGAATTTCGAGTCTCACATGATCGCCATCGATGACACGGAGGCGATAATACGACAGGTACTAGCAGACGATATTGCCATGGTTACAAAGATTGTTCCACTGGTCACGGTCGACAATATATTATCAACTCATGGCACTCACTGAGAAAGTTGGGACAGCTTGAAACTTGGTGAGATTATATTGTTCACATGAGTTGGAATATGAAAAAAAACGGTGTTTTTCGGCAACAATTTCGCAGCGCAGTGCGAGTGCATAATGAGTCGACAGCTTTGGAAGCTGGAACAACGATTAGCTAAATGTTAACTATCGATATCAAACAATTGTAGATGTTTTGCCCATTCGAAGGAACCTACACTGGTGCATATCTAAGATTTGGATCGCACGAGGTCGAACATTGGAATCAAAATGAAAAGGCTGTCGTTTAGTCCAACAGTGTGACATTGCCACTGGACTAAACACACAACCAACTTGTGAAGCAAAAAGTTGGCACATGACTCTATAGACCCAATTTTCGTGTTTGCCAACCTGCCATCATGATCATTGCTCAAATTCGGGTGGACACCACCAGCAACATCATCCCACTCACTTTCAACTCAGTCAGCACACAGAAGTGTTACCTTAGCATGATCTCGCAGATTGAAACAGGCCCTACCTTGGAAAGAACATGGTCCTCTCATACATTAAATCGTTACCTGTCATTCAATTTCACATGCATAACCACTAACCAGGCTGATCTGACTTGGCTTGCATGGTATGGTGCCTGCAAAGATAGTGGCTTATATTCCGGTGATATTCGGCCAGGTGCGTGAAACTGTTCTCCGTCGTCGAGTCCTTGCATTCCTTCTATTCTTTCTTCGGTGTTAATAACTTAGTACAGCATTTGGTATCGGACAATGTCAACATAAGCCTGGGTGGGTACTCTTCCAAGTTGAGCCTATCTGAAATTCACTTCCTCACATTGTCTTCACTACGAATAGCGTCCACTGTCAATAAATGGTGCACCAAAATCAGAGGCTGATGCAGAAAATGCATTTGGACCAGTGGAACTGGTCAGCACTCCATCTCTCGGAGCCGAGTAGCAACTTGTCAAACTTAAAGGCATGTCCAAGTCTAGAAAGTGAGTGCTTTAAGAACGGAAAACGGCTGACAATAGAACCTGACGAGATCGGCTCTACAAAGCGGATATGCATCCTGTAAGTAAGAAAATTGGATGTCACGTTTTCATTTTATTGATTTGCTGATCGTGCTGCAAATGGTATAATTGGGAAACTCCACAATCGATTCCACTAAAACGTGTCGTCATCAAATTGGTAAATATTTTACAAGTACATACTAATCCAGGCTCACATCCCTTTTCGAACTAGTGCAGAGATATTTTCTCAATATACTTAGAACGCCCGATTTTCGTGATTACCCACAGTTACGGCTTGGAGAAATGTAAGTTGCTGACTTGCACAATGTGTAGATGTGATGACATGATGGCAGAATGACGGGGAACTCACTCTCCGTGGGTTCTTTTGTAGAGAGATACCAAAAAGATCAGCTACTCCATGATGAGACATACATGGTATAAAAGGTGGATGGTCAGATCACTTAGTTTTGCAGGAAATCATGTCTCTCTTCAAATTTTCGGTTTCTCTCATCCTCATAGCACTCTCGACTCATTGTACTGCCAATGAATTGGGTGGCTTCGCTGATACCTGCACAAACACTTCCTTGAATAACAATGTGCTCTATTCGACCTGTCAGGGTACGGCCGGCACGGGCTATTCGACGTCCATCGAGTTAGACAAATGCCTTGTAAACGCAAACGGGAACTTGTACTGCGCTGCGAAGTAAGTTGGCCATTATTATCCATGTTCATCTAGTGATGACCTATGATCATTATTTAAACAGTGGTGGCTATTCATCGACCTGCAGTGGCTGCTCCTTCAATAGTGGATCATCAACCCTGACGTGCACCTGCAAGGGTTCTGACCAAGTTGGCAAAACTGCAAGCATTGACCTGAGTAAGTTGCACAATGAAATGACGAGGCTGGGAGAGATAAACACACCATTACTACAAACAGATTCTTGCTTAACAAACAATTATGGAAACCTGGCGTGTTAAGAAGACAAATGTGCACTGATCATGATGAAAGTACTCGAATGGGTGTAAGATACAACGTCTTTGGTTTGGGGAAACTCGAGTCGGTGGTGCTGCATGTTCATCTACAAAAATAAATAAAAAGTCTGTTACTTGTATTATGACAAAGTCTGCAGAACTCGAAATGCCACCTGCGTCGGCAGAACAGCATACTAAACCCAAGCCATGAGCTTTAGTACCAACTACCGTGCTCTGCAGTAATAGCCACCAAAATTTCCTAACCCATTCTAACCATAAATTTACGATATGTTAGTCACTTTATTAGCATGATGGCATAGCTCCAGAAATACCGGAGCCGTAGAGCACGGACTACTTCCTTCAATAAGGACTAACTTCATTGAGCTAGGTCATACATAGAGATCAGATCTAGAACCTTTACATAACTCGTAGATGCAGCGGTGGTTATAGTACAGGATTTGCTCGACAAACCGGCCCTTGGCAAGTTGGCAAGTGCTGACAGGGGTACGTCTTTCTTTTGCTATCGCGGGAAAGTAGGGGAAAGTGTTCCCTTAGTCGACACCCTGCATATAGCTGCAGCATTAATGGCGCACATCGAACGACAACAATGAGGAAGGTTTGGAAAGACCCCACTTTCCATTGTTGATCCATCCGCGACTGTGTGGATTATTACAACCAGGTTAGTAGTCCAATTTGCATGCTTCGGCATTATCGCGCCCGTCATCAAATCTTACCATCCCATCTTCACTGAGACCTTGGATAAAAGTTCCATCTGTGCCACAAATTTACTCTTTACATCGTCAGGAGGGTTCGCCAATGATCGCCGTCAGTACGCCCACCTTACTTCCAAGGACTTTAGCCACCGTGCTGGGCCCAAAATATTGCAATCACATTGCCGCAAGGAGACGTTGACGACGCCTCATGACACATGCTTAGGGTTTGATGACCCTTCGGACTGATCAGTGATACTGCTAAGTGTAATGTTACTCACGGAACTGTATGACAGGTCTTTTTCAAAGCCTCCGGCGATGATGTTTGAACCTTGTAACTCAGCGCGGGCGGCGTCCAAATAAGTTTCGTGGCTGAAAGGGCGTAGCATTTCGACCAAAGTGCTTATCTGGTCATCAGTGGTCACGTTTTGTCAATATGCAACCTGCTGGAGTGGCAGTCACATATGGCTAACTGATCCTACTCTTTCTCACGAATATCAGGTTGAGGGGTAACTAGGAAAGTAAGTAAATGTCTACTGGGTACTTGCCATAGTATCCAACAAGATCCACAATAAAAGATGGCCAACAATGGCAATGTGGCAAAAGCTTTGAGGGGTGACACCTGAAAACAAAGCAAGAGTCCTCTTCAAGAGAAAGCAGGACCAAAGGCTGTCTTCGTCTAGAAGCTCTCAGTAGGGTAGCACCAGTCAGTGCGGGAATGCGATATAGTCATTGGCCTGGAAGACAAGGCGAACGCTTTAGATCTCAGATCTTCTGATCGTCAACTAGACCACGGGCCGGCAGACAAGCGATGGTTATTCTTCGTAGCATGCATAATACTCAGGTACCTTGTGTGCATAGAGAGGGAACCTTTCACCGTGGAGCACTGTGGAGTTAGGAGTTCCTGTCTACCCAACATAATTCCGTGGATGGCCCTTCATCAATAAAGTTGGCATCTTTCTCAATCCACGATACCTCATGAAATCATGATGAGTTCACGATAGGGCCGAATAAACCTATACCCGATACGAAGACGTTGTAAGAAGGGACCATCCACCGAGAAGGCCCAGGGAGTTAGGCTGGGACACATCGAGTTTCGGGGTGTACCCAAATTCTTTGCAAGCCGTACGTATAGGTCCGAGAACCTCTAGGGTGCCATCAAATATTCCGACCGTTTCCGCGTTGAAGATCAGCTGCAGAAAGGTGGCTATGGGATGGCTTACAGCTTTAGTTGGACTTGCAGTATCATCATCTCCCCGCTGTACAAATAACGAGCTGACGAAGGCTGACAATGATAAGGAAATGAAACCAGACGATGGAGTCATCACAAGCTCACAGTATTTACATCTGTTTGTACCTGTGCCTTCGTACTAGCCAGTCGAACCATTTGCATTCTATTTGCATTCCGTTCCATGTGTGTTAAGTATGCGCTGCGCTAGCAAGGACTACGGAAAGCCTAATGAAAAATCAAGGTGCGCGCAGATAATGAAACAGGAATGGCATGCGTTGCAGGTATTGTAAGGGGATCTTGCCCATGTGCCACCTGAGCCCATCAACCCGAAGACGCTACCTTACTCATCTCCGCCCCCACCTCTGCCCCTCTTGCCACCTCTTGCTTCTCTCCACGCCTTCTTCCATGCATGCGTCAGCGCCACTTTGTTACTCTCCCACTGGGCCCGTATGGATTCCGCAGTTGCGTCCGGCGATCGGGTAAAAGCGCTGCTTGGCGGGAGCGCATTTATAATCTGCGACGGTCGAGGGTTGGGATTGGAAAAGAGAATGCAGGGTACTCTAGCATGTGTGCGTGTTGCTGATGGTGAGGGGGTAAGCGGATAAGGGAGTGATTCGGGGAGGGGGAACAAGAGAGGGCGAGAAGAGTCGAGCGTCACAGGATGCGAACGGTGGTGTTTTGTTGTAGTTGGGACGTGTACATGCTGGGTCGATGTCGGTATTGGCTGCGGGATGGGTTGGTGGCTGGGGGATGCTGCAGGGGCAGGGGGTGCGAGTGCGAGGATGTCCTCCTCAAGTTCCAAGTCAAGACCGAGATGTCCTAGGAGAGAAAAGGATGCTGTAAGGGTTCGTGAGTATAGATGCAGCGTCGTCATGTAAGGCATCATCGGAAGGTCACTTACATTCCTCCTCCCGCGGTGCGAAAAGGTCCCCGAGTTTTGGTACTGGGGGCGCGGTGGCGGACGCAGACGGGACTGCCGGATCAGAAGTATGCACCATTTCGATATGGTCAGCATTCCCTGGTCCTAGCCCTCCATTGGACAGATTTTCCACCTCTATCGGCGGTGGTGCGATTTCCTTCCCCTTCCCCTTGGTTTGCTTGTGGTCCCCACCTGAAGCCAACGAATAACCACGGGGTACGATCTCAATCTCATCTTCGTCATCCACAATGGCTGACACCTGGTCAAGTGCTGGTTCAACATGGTTAGAATCCTCCATCTCAATGTCATCGACACTTTCGCCTCCTCCCCAATCTGCAGAGTCCCCGAACATGTCGCTGAGAAGTGTGAGGTTAGCTGTGGTTTCCTGGCAGATGTCACCACTTGTCGAATCTTCACGGCGAGCTGGTTCGCCACTGGGCCGAGACGCAGCTGGGAGACACGTAGCAGGTGTCCGCTCCAGTGACGATGGCACATCGCCCTCCATATCAGACTCATGGGCATTATCATTATCATTTTCATCTTCCTCGGACTCAGACTCAATCACGTCGAGTGCCGTGGCCGCAACCTCTCGCGTGTGGGAAGAATATGGCACTGGAATGGCGTCCAGGAACATCCCAGTCAGGTACGTTGAGTCCCATTTGGTTGGGTCAATAGTGCGACGACGGGCCCGCACAGGTGGCGGCTTGATCCTCCTTTTCACCTTACCATCCTTCTTCCCAGCGAACTTACTTTTCAGTTCACTTACTGGAGCACGCATCGGTTCTAGTGGCCGCCCTGGTCGCATCTTCATCGGCCGTACAACACGACCAGACGGTGTGACGATCCATCCGGGTGTTTTCGCAGCATCAACGGAGGAGAGTGGGGTCAGCGGCAAAGTGGATGATGGAGAGCCGTGATTCCGAGTGTGATGACGTTTTCGACGAGGAGGTGGTGGTGGGAGCGCGTTGATATGTGCGATTCTAGGTCGTAGATGAATATTTCAGCTAGTCGCCATAAAAAGGATGAGGGTACCGTTCACGGAAGTCTGGTTTTGCTTCCCCAATGCGAAGCTTGGTACCTTTCCATGTTGAACCACTGAGGACATTCAAGCCTGTCGGGATGAGTGGACAACTCGGTGCATTCCAGTTTGACCACCCACATTTTGCCAAATCCCTTGGGGTAGCCTCGATTGTGACATACGCAAATTTTCTTGGGTCCCCTAGTGCATCGCATGCACCGAATCCATCCGTGGCTTTGACTGTTCCAAATGCAGAGAGACGGCGCTCGATGTCAGCCTTTGTAATGGCTGGGGTGAGTCCTGAGACGTGCAGTCGTTTGGTGACCAGAGCCTCTGCCATTTGTCGAGCTGCGCGGTGGTGGCTGCCTTGGACTCGGTGCTTGCCTTATTTGGTCTCGACAGATGCCCTCCTCCGAGTCCGATCCGTCATGTTCGTGGACTCGTCGTCGGTTTCGTTCGCTACACAAAGTGCTAGGAGTCTGGCTTTACAATGATGTCGCATCTTGTCTCATTTCCTACATCCGAGTCAACTCCTGTAGTCCCCCTTCCAGTTCCGCACCTTCCCTTCCGCCGCATCTCACTGCCGAGTGCACCCAATCTCGCAGCGATCGCACATCGTCAGTCTCTTCTGAGCGTCTCTTCTGATTCCGAGGAAGCACTTGTTTTGGCACACCAATACCGGAGGGTTAAGCGCAGGTCACTGAATCCCGGTGCACGTCCACGGAGACGTACGCCAGAGGGTGACGCCAGGGATGCGAAACGAGACAAGGTCGTCTCTGAATTCCATGACACGGAGAGGTCGTATCTCGACGGGCTCAATCTTGTGTACAATGTGCGTGTATTCATCAACGTCTTTGCGCAGCTAATTGTTGGATACAGCACTTCCTTACACCAATTCTTGCATCTTTGGATACCAGCGACCCACTTCTTACACGCAAAGAAATAACAACGCTCTTTTCCAACTTCATCGATATTTGGAATTTTCATCATACCTTCTTTAATGCGCTCACTACGCACCTTCGCCGGCAGACATCGTCATCCAGTCTGGCTTCTCAATCCGTCCCACTCTCCACTCTCCTCCTCGCCCATTTCCCTTATTTATCTTTGTACACGCCATTCGTCACAGCCTTTCCTGCATCCATACAGCTTCTTTCCTCGCTGTCCCAGAACAACTCGCCAAACCCCTCATTCAAGGCATTCATCCGTAGCCAAGAGTCCCACTCCATTTGTGCACACTTGCGCCTTTCGGATTATCTCCTCACCCCAGTCCAACGCTGCCCGCGTTACCTTCTCTTGCTTAAAGATCTGCTTACAGCAACAGACCCGACAGACCCAGAATGGGACAAGCTACAAGAGGTGCAGTCCCTTGTAGAGAAAAGTACGCATTAAAGCTTGTACATTCCGTGTCATCCCATAATCGACTGACTTACTTGATAGTCACATCATCACTAAACACCTCTTTGGCTGCACATGCCCAAACTCTGGCAATGCTCTCCCTCCAGAGAAATACACGTGAACTCCCTTTGTGCGTGACACCTCTTGTAGCACCAGGTAGGCAACTCATCAAGCGCGGAACACTCATCCGCGAGGGTGCGATAGGGGAAGGATGGGGAAGGAAGCGCTTTGAATTTATCTTGTTGAGTGATTATCTCCTGTGGTTGGAGCGAGAAGAGTCGGGGATACTTCCCTCCCATCCTCACGATGCCAGCCCAAGACCACGGTATTCGAAAGTAACAGACAGTGATGAATACGAGAAGTGGGTGTGCCGAGGTTTTATTAGTCTCCTTGATATGGAGGTTGTTATGGCTCTCAACCGCAGCGGGAATGGGGATGCTCCCGAAGGGCGGCTTGAAATCTTGAGCCCGGAGGGATCGTTCGCGTTATATGCCAGTAGGTTACTTTACTACCTCATTTCCAGGAGCTCACTGGTTTCCTCCAGTCACTCCGTTGAATTCACAAGACCCAGACAGCTTAACATCATGGATCACAGCCCTCCGACTTGCCCGCGCAGCACGTCTCGCAGCAGTTGCACTCTCTCATCCCGACTCAACGCTGTCTACGAGCTCTTCCAATATACACGTACGGCGTGCGCTTAGAGCATTTGCGAGCGAGAGTGATAACGTGAAAAATCCGGAAGGAGGGAAGTTCAAAGATAGAGAGCCATCAGCTGAAAACAAAGGCATGGTTCAAGTTTCTCGTTCTCGTCCGCAGCGTGCACAGCTAGACAACTTTCTTCCACCGGTATGGGTCCCCGACGTGAAGACAGATGCTTGTATGCGGTGTGGTAGGCCGTTTGGATTTGTTTTAGACTTGGGACTGGCGGACGTGTTTGGATGGAGCTCTAATAAGCCCGGTGCAAGCACGGGGGTGCAAAGGAATAGAGGTGCGTGGAGGAGGAAGCATCACTGCAGACTCTGCGGAGGTGTGGTATGTGTTGCATGTTCTGGTAGGGTAAGTCAGTTGTCCTCGGTGATCGTCTATCTATATGCTGTCCTCTAATGGCATTGGTATAGACATTTTACATCATGGATGCTTATGACGCCTCGCAACTGCACAACAAATCGAGAGCAAAAGCAGCTCGTGCATGCAACGAGTGCTATGAAGAGGCCTTCCCGATAATCATTGACAGCTCACCTATCAAGCGGTTGTCAATGCAACCTCTTCAATCCGCATACCCCACTACCCTTGATGGGTCGTCCCCTCAAAAAGTTCGTGCGCAAACACCGGCTACTCACACATCTATCCTTCTCACACCAGACGAGGATCCGGAAACAATTCGCGGTATCCAACCCTGGCTCTCCGTCCCGAATCTCCAAGGCAAATCTGCGGACGTTGGTGAGGCGTTGATGACCATGGACGGACCGAGTGCATCGAGCAAACGGCCGTCCAGCGCGGGACTGGTAAGAATTCCATCGCGTCCAGGATTGAGCGGAAGTCGTTCGCGTCACGAGGACGTACCAGGTGCAGGTGTGAACAACCCACTGCCCTCGAGCGCCGACACTCCAAGGAAGTGGCGGTCGAACTCCAATTTCAATAAGCCTACAGGCCTACCTAGGGATATCCGCACACACGACCTGCGTCCCAGTCCCAGTCCCAGTCCTAGCCCAAGTCCATCAAAGCGCATCATTCCTCTCCCGCGCATCGCCTTTGGGGATGGTATCCCCGATAGCGTGGGTGCAGAATTAGTAGTACACATGCGAGCTATGGATGTGCAGGATGGCGACGGTTCCTCGCCTGTACCTGTAGGTCCTATCCGAATACGACCATCCACTACGCGACCACGCAGCTACCACGATATTTTGGAGGATTTTAGCTTGCACGAGCGTGGCTTGAGCGTTCCGTCTTCGGTTTCTAGCGGTGGAGCGTTGGGCGCTGTTAAGGAGCGGGAAGGTGATGTGGAGAATGACGGGGGTGGTGATGGTGTAGTGGCAGATCAGGACATAGGATATAAAGAGCGCGGGGATGACGGTGGAGTTGCGCAGGTACTGGAGGGAGATAAAAGTGGAGATGAGAGCAGCAAGGTAGACGATCGGACGAGAGAGGACACAGCACGGAGGCGGAAGCGTTTTTCACTCCCAGCTGTTGCGCTGCAGACGGCACCGGTGTTTGCGCGTGCGAGGTCGAAGGATGCGCATCGAAGGCGGAGTCATGCTGGTGGGGAAAGCAGCGGACTTGGGAGACAGTCTGGTTTGGTGCATGGGGGAAGAGGGGGCGGGGACAGCTCGGCGGTGGGGATGTTGATGGATGCCCTCAAGGGAAAACCAAGAACTGGGACCTGAATTTGGAGAGCGTCGTTCAAGTGGGACAGTGTCACAGAATGTAGCAAATAGCATTGTATGAATTTAGACCTTCAAGATCATTTCCTTTTACACAGATACCATTAGTGGTGAACGAGGACAGATTGGTATCATGATCAAGGCTCCCGGTATTCATCTTCGTCTCACATTATCGATCTACATTGAGTGTGAGTGAGTAGGCGTAAGATACATATGCAATCAGGCGTACATAGCTAGAACAAATGCCTGGATGTTGATCCACCGAGTGACGCATCGGGAGATGGTAGCTCTGACTCCAGACTCCTCATGAATCTATAGTCAGAACTACCATGTGCTGGGGTGAAAACTCAAGTGGAACAATGCAACCGGAATACTAATAGCACGGGATCTGTGAAGCCCAGGTACTTGCAAACTATTTGTGTGCTTTCAATAAATCGTTGGGTTGACTGGGAAGACGGCGTGGGAACATTTGGCCCTCAACTTGAACCCGCCATCGGATTTCACCGGGCTTACTCACCATTTAGTAGTCTCACCCCGTGAGCCTCAATCCACCCTTTTCACCCGCCATTAGCTGTACTCTGACGCATGTAAAATCTCCATAGTTGAACTGAACCAATCGCAACCTACACACAGCTTCAAGGGTGCAAGATGCGTTTGATCAACGTAAATTCCTTTCTGGAGAGAGAGCAGGTGTTTCGCGATGGGGGCGTAGGAAATCGTCGAGCCAAGGTCTTCGAGTGGCACGATGGACACACAGAATACGCGATCCTATCCCATCGATGGCTCGAGCAGCAAGGACAAACCGCAGAAGTCAGTTATGACGAAATGGCCGAGCTTGCAAAGATGGAGGGGAGTAGAGATGAGATTCGCCAGCGCGACGGCTATCAAAAGATCCTTCATAGCTGTAGGCAAGCTAAACAGGACGAGATCGAGTGGTTGTGGGTGGATACCTGCTGCATAGACACGCGCAGCACCGCGGAGATATCCGAGGCGATCAACTCCATGTTTCAATGGTACGAAAATGCGGCTGCTTGCTATGCGCATCTCCATGACGTCCTCGACGTCTCCTTTCCTTATGAGCGCAATGATGTGCTGTATCCCAATTCCAACGGCTGGCCAGAGTGGTTCTCCCGCGGATGGACGCTACAGGAACTGATCGCACCGAGAGACGTCCACTTCTTCAACAATGGCTGGCAGCTTATAGGAGACAAGAGAACGCTTGTACACATGTTAGCCGCCATCACCCGAATTCCTTCATATATCATAATGGACGGAATGTATGATCGCCCCTGCGTCGCTCAAATCATGTCGTGGGCCGCCGATCGGACGACGACTCTAGTCGAGGACAGAGCATATTCGCTGTTGGGTCTCTTGGATGTTAATATGACGGTTTCGTATGGGGAAGGCAAAGCAGCGTTTCAACGTCTTCAGCGGGAGATTATCCGGGCGTCAAACGACCAGAGCATCTTTGCTTGGGATCCCAAGGGAAGCATTCGGCGGGCAGGTAGTGTCCTCGCTGATGACCCAAGCTTCTTCAAGGATTGTTCTGACATGCATATGATGGAGATCACCGAATTCATTTCATGTTTCAAAGATTCCAGCGACATCCCAGCAGAGGAACTGCGCACTCTCGAGGAGGAGGAGCGACTTGGCTCATTCCCTATCTCTATCTCCACCCAGGACATCCCTATTTGGATACCTCTCGCTCGCTGTCTGGACTCTCGCTCGGTTTTCCAAGCTACGCTGGCGGTCCGCACCGGTCCTATGTATTCCGGACCCGTGACCATCTACTTAGCTGTGTGGAACTCCAAGTATTATAGATATTTCGCACCTCCGGAGCAAACATTTCCTGCAAAGCTAACCCCAGAGTTCCGGAAAGTCTCTCTCAGCTATCAAGTCATTGCGCATCACGACCGCCAATTCGACGTCGATGACAAGGCGATATCCGACTTAGGTTTCACCTACTGCGGAACATTCCCAAACGAGCTCACTGGAAAGACACTCACGCTGACAAGCGCAAAGCCTCTTTTCGTCAGTGTATATACCAACAGTCGAGCTAATCTTCGCTTCGTAGTTGGGTACGGCCAATGCTTCGGTCAGGATTGGGTGCACGTCGTCAGCGAGGTACCTTCCGGGAATAGTACTAGACTTTCATGGGAAGACTATGCCGAGGAAGAATATCAACGAATGTCGCTCAGAGGTCCAGAGCATGCCCAGTACATTGCAGATGCGCACTCCCAGGCTTCTCCTTCAGTCTTTTACACTAAGCACACCCGCCTTCCTCGATCAATCTGGACTGTAAGGACTTCGTTTGTCAGGTGGGAGAACTCAGACCCATGCACGGTTACGATCGAGGGCATTAGGAACCCTTCGTTCTGTTACGGACCACATAGATGGAAAAGCTTTGGTGTTGACGTTCGTGTATTCCTACTTTTGTGCGAGTATCTTAATAGCGTTCGTATCCTCATTTTTAGGGAACTCAGGACCAGAATCGTGATATACGGGGTCTTATGCTATGTGGTCCTCAATCCGAAGGGTACGAGCTACTCATAGATGGGGTACCCACACGTTTTTCATTAGCGCCGGATGGGATTACGGTGAGTCATATACTCCCATGTTTCAGCCGAATCTTACTATGGCAACAGCTGGGTGACTATGGTCATGTTACTACGGCCGGCGACTTCCAGTACGAAGGAAACCTATTTTCTGACCTCAAGTCACTGGCACCAGATCTGGACATCGCACCAAGGCAGCACAAAATACACGGTATAAGTGTTTTTAATGCAGATAGTGACCATGTGATAGCCTATCCAACGGGTGACTCACTCCAGTTGTTGGATCTATACAAACCGCTTGGAGTGTCGATTCCGAACAGCCACTCGTTCAACTTATCGCTAAATTTCCTTGCTGCTCGTCTCACAAACAGATATCTAATCACAAAGGTCGTACAAAATTCATCCGGCTATTCCACTGAATCCAGCAGTCAAAAAAACGAGTCGGGACCCCTGACAGATTCCGAAAGTTGTGAGTCGGCGTGCTTCCAATGAATCGTGCCTTTTGTTCAATATCCGACTTGTGCGCCAGCCTCCCCACTGGACATCAATAACTTGGCGGAGCGACGCAACATTGCAACGCCTTTGTACGTCATCCAAAAGCCCCTTGTTTGGTGTCAAGATGCTCTGGAGAGGCTCCAGTTTGAGGAAATCAAGTAAGTGTATTGTACTCGTCACAGTACAATAATGAACCATTATATGATGGTAGAACACATTTCTGCAACCTACTTCACCAGGTATGTTTTGTTCTGAATCAATGCAGACTTATGGTCACTGTTCCTGTCTTCAGAGTCCATGTACAGCAACAGAAGACATTGTGTGGCTATAGTTTCAAATTTATGTGAATTTCTACTGACACAATGTTCAGGTCAACAACCAGAGAAGAGGTACAGATGCAGCAATTAAATTTTTCTCAGAGCTGTTTGCTCTTGAGCACCTGAAGGATTATGTATGTATTCATTCTACATCTTTCCCTCTTGACTTGACTGAAGAAAAAATTGCCAGGTTGGAGATATAAGCTTCTTCTCAGTAATCTCATCCATTGCTTCCAGTGGATCAGGCTATAGCATGTCAAGTGCAGCACTTTGCTCGTGTGTTGATGCCTTGGAAGCTAGGTTGCGAAAAAGAATAGCATTGGATGCTGATGTGTTGACTATGTGGGAGGTCTTGCCTTTTGAAAAGAGGAAAATAGAATGTGATGCAGAACTGAGTTCAAAATGCCTTGGCATCATGGTAAGTAGCACTATCTTGGCCATCAATATATTGTGTGCTTACATCCAGTGACAATTAGCTGCTTCAAGATATCAGTGCTCATTACCAGTTGAGTATTTCCATCTTTTGTCATTATTATCTTTTGTGCTGAATTCATGGTACCAATAAACAGGTCAGAAAGCCATGAATCACAGAACCCTGAATCTTTGTATAGCAGTATTCAGTCCATGGTCAAAGAGGTAAAGATGCTACAAGGTATCCTTGATAGTACAACCACATGTCCTGAAGAGAAATGGGCACTTGAGGAAGATATCATAGGCAAGGTGAGAACTATAAAGTGAAATGGTATTTTATGGGCTGATTTTATGCATGTACATTTTAGATCCTATGGATTTGTTGGTGTGGGATCCATGCTGAAGTTGGTCAAGTCCTGCCAGAGGTATGTCAACAGTTTTATCATTTTGTTTCTGCTGAAAACTGCTTACTTTGGATTAGGCTTTGGATCACATCACTAGTGACGAAACAGTGGCTTCTGAACTGCGGAATGTTCGCCCATGGGTATGTAGTTTTCTTTTATATGTATAAGAACAGAGACTCTACTAAGATACTGCTCTACATCTGAAGTATATTGGAAACATTTTTGAGGAAGCAGCTGCTAATCCACCCGATGATATTCAAGCCCACTTGCTCCGGTGAGGATAGATTTATTGTAGAATTTGACATGCGCGCTAAATATACCTTGATTCATTCAGCGTCATGGCTGATGCGGAAGCGGGTGTCTCCAAGCACCAGCTGCTTCTTGCAGAGAAGGCCGTCCAGATTGGGAGGCCAGGTTACAGCAATGGAGCCGTCAATATTCCATAAAAGCCTATCATTAGTTCATGTTTCATACGAGCCGAGCCAACGATGACCACCTGATTTGATGTGTCTGGCTGAGGGTCCGCAATAGCTGTGTTGTTTCACAAAGTTTACATAGACACCGATTTGTACAAAAATGTACCCTCCTCCGCCGTAAGGGAATGTATCACAAGCAAATGCCTTGGCGTACAGGATTCTGAAGTTGATGGTGCGGGCCAAATTTACCCAAGAAGTAGGTAGCCAGCGTGGTTGTCGCGTGGGTGAACTCGATAGGTTCAAGAGGAGGTCCAGTGGCGATAGGCGGTCACTGGCGAATACTGTAGCATGTCAATCACTGAATCATGATCCCAAAAAAACGTTAATCTTCCTCAGACCATTCATGCGTACTTTAAATCACGTTGTGAAAGACCAACTGGAGATCATCTACTTGTCGAATAGCTATTTCCCCGGACTCCAGCGAACTGCCAGTGATTGACGCGGTCAGGAAGTACGGTGGTGGAGTCTCTCGGCGGTTCCCTCCTCAGAAAACGCGTGCTGTAGCAGCCCGATGCCCGTCTCATAACTCGTATACCTGCTTCTCACATCTCGGTATATGAAACTGATGTCTAGCTGGCAAAACGCTCGGATTGAATGGTCGCGTTGTGTGCCTTCGTTGCGGCTGTCGCCGGGAACGTGACACAGTAGTAATTGATGGGTTCAGCTAGGTGAAAGCGAAGAAGATCATATACATGGCGTAGGAATGGGGATGCGAACAGCTAGTGGTCATTCGCGACGTGGTGGCAAGGCCAAGCAACTTGAGTTTCAGATCATTACATAGTTGGTAGAGGTGAATGAGATTGGTCTGGAGCGTCCACGGTCACAGCGGTGGTGAGGAAGAGAGGTGGGGAGAGAAGTCTTTCAGATCTGAGTGAGATACCAACGCATCTTGTTGAAGCCCCTGAGATGTGTTTTAAATATCTTAAGCCATTGTTCGTCTAGTCTCGATATAGAATTCTCTCTCTTTCTCGGCTAGTCCCGAATCATTTTATCGCTTATCCTTTGTGAGCACCCTAAGTCTGCTGCAGGATCTACTAGCCACAACACTGCCCAATTGCCTACGTGTTGCAAAGACCGGTCAAGCCTTTCTCGCTTCCCATCGTTGTTGCTTTCGACGTGCAAGAGCAAAATTCAACAAACTTGTATTTCTCGTGCCATCACCGAGTGACAGATGACCAACAATCAACCCAATACTCGTCGCTTTAAGCCGAAACCCTGGAAAACCAAACCCATTCAAGTCACATCGGGCCCTCAGTTTACTCTGGTACGCAATTCGTTCTTTGCAAGAGAGCGTCTTGATCAACCGACGAGAAACCAGACTCAAGGGTCATCACCTGTTCTTCCTTTCCACATCGGCGAGATCCACTGACATCGCCACGGGGAAACTGAAGAGATTGAAGAATTTATTACCGTTTCGTCGTTCCAACCAAACGATCTCGAGTGCCTCTATGAGCGTGAGTACATACATCTAATAATTCAAGCGGAGCTACCCCAAGCTCTGCATGAGATCTTTCGTGTTAGTCGTTCGCTAAACCTAGTCTTGTAGCCACACGATTTCCAAATAGGATCAACTCGAATTGCACAAGCCCACGAGGTACGGGAAACGGTTCTCATATTGATCTAGGGCCGTGTAGTTGCTGAACGTTCCTTTACAAATTAGCCGCCCGAGCCGACAAGCACAGTGGACCAGGCACTCACTACTGTGACCTGTGTGCGTGACGAGATCGATGTCGCCAAAAAAGCGCTCGATGCAGTTGTACCTACTTCACATGCTACGCTACACGCCGTCAAACTTGTCGGTGGGATCAACACTACCGTGTCTCACATGAACACGATCAGTTCGACGTACCTCCGACCACTCAAGACTTTCCAGACCGTAGTCAGTACCATTGCCAATGTACCATGTCGTGTTTTCCTTGGAGTGACAATCAGGCTGACATTTATACGCAGGTCCACCCTTACACTCAGATAGCGTTGGGACTCCTAACTGGTGCCGCTCAGGTGCGTCGTCTGGTCGGCAAAGTCATGCATCTCACGTCTGCGAGTGGATCAGACCAGGCACTGGTGCCAAGGAACGCTTTGACGACTTGATGGCGCGCACGTCACGAGATGGGGAAACACTTCTAGACAAGATGTACGTTGCGGTCCTTGAAAGCGCTGTAGGCAGGAGGCAAAAGCCTCTTGCACGGTTCCGCTCCTTGATGCGACAGACTCCACGCTGGAACCACTCCCATGGATGCATTGCATGCACTGCGCATGTACTTCCCTCACGAGGACGATCGTTTCGACGTTGTTCTCATTCTCGGCTACATGAGCTCATTGCTGAGTGGCATTGCTACCCTATCTGGCTCTTCCATTCCTCTTTCCATGACTTCTTGGCTAATTACTCACGGAGTGGGGACTATTTTGTTGGCGGGTCAGGTATTCAGGCAGACCTAGCTGTTGCATCACTCCGTGTCCTTTATGGTGGTCTATATTTCAATATTTCTGGACTGGAGAGATCCCACCTGTTCAATTCAGATGTCCCTGGTCTGGCTGAGAGTCAAGGTCAGGATTCCATCTCATTTGTCATATTCATGTCTTTTCTGGTCAAAGCATCTACAGGCAACTAAATTTGATCCTGAACTTGCAGGACATGTAAAGAATATTCTTGGGAATGAAAGGATCCTGTTTTGGTTTGAGGTACTGAGTTTGCTAGGTGTACTTGGTAATGCTGCACCTGCTCTCTCTACTAGTGTTGCAAGATGGTCTCAGGTGAGTAGACCAGTGGGAATGTGCAAGCATAGAGCCACTTATTGCAGGGTTCATTGTACCTGAAGAACTGGTGCCACCAGCAGACAATGATAAGCATCTGATCATCCAGTTCTGACTGTCAAGGCTCAGCATTGCAGAACATTGTTGTATACCTGGCTGTGCAGTATGTGTGTGTGCAACCTGTGCAGCTCTTGCTAGTGCTCTATGGATAATCATGATGAGCATCCAAGCAGTGGCATGTATATATGCACTACATCCACATGGATGGACCATGGGTTCAGGATTGGGAGTGTTTGAGTGGGGATGGTGCAACAGGGAACCTCAGGCAGCTCTTTTCAGGACCAATAGAGGTCTTACAGACCCATTTCCATCGTAGGCAGTAATACATCTCTTAGACCTGACATCCACAAGATGTCCTAATTGGGACAATTCCCTTGGGCCACTTCAGCCCTCCTTTTCACCTCCTTTTAGCCTCATCTGCAGCCTTCCAGTACCTCTGATCCCTCAGGTGACTTCAGCCCTCCATTGGCACTTTATATCAGCCTCATCTGCAGTCCATCCCATCCTCTAATTTGGCTTACACAATACACATGGGCAAACTGCAGGTAAGTAAACATGTACTAATCTTACTCTTCACCGTGATGCTTATGTGTCCTCCTATATGGTGCATGGGTACATACCCATTATAGGTCTACCCATGGATCTGGTTCTTCGGCCATCTGTTTTGCTATTGGGCCCTCCACATCAACCACATTGCAATTGCACTTCCAAGGTAAGTGATTTCAACTTCTCGCACTTGACTGATGCTTTTAGGTTCAATTGTGGTTCTTGTGCGTTGATGGCTCAGCTCTGTAGAAAGCCTTAGAAGCTTTGGTGGGTGGCTCAGGTGACACTGGTAAGTCATTTTGTTGCAGTCTTGCATAGTTGTGTATTTACTGACTTTCTACAACCAGCCATGTAGCTTTGACTCATTGTGAGTCAACGTCGTCACTGCTGCTTGTGTTTTCCATGCTGCTTTGTTTTCCATCCCTACCACCAGCCATTTCGACCTCAACACTTGCTGCAACCTTCTCGTCTATCCCCAATGCCTCAACACATCAGTCAAAGACAAGCTTTCAACAAGTTTGCATGTCCAGGGTCTCAAGTGGCGTGTTATATGTGTGTATCCATCAATCCCTTCATCCACACACATGGCACACACCACCATTGTTGCCTTAATAGTGAGTTTTTTGTTTTCATTAAGATCGCGTCCACACAAACTCATTCACAGATAGCACGACCACCCACACAGCAGGACTCAATGCGTATGTTTTCTTTTTTTCTCTTCGTTTACTAACTACTATTATCACAGGTCCTCTATGTGCACACCCGCACCTGTACTCCCACACTCCCACAGCCAATGCCAAGACTGCCACCACAACGGGACAACAACAACAACAACACCACAAGTACCACCAATACCATTGATGACGACCATGACTGTGACCACACAACGACCCGACCACAACGACAAGGCAGTGGCCATGACACAGCGACGGCGGTTGCAACAGAACACCCATGTCAGCAAGTTGACCAGGCAACCACCAGCATTGACAATGTGGCCACCACCAATGCAACAACTCAAACCAATGCGACAAATGACTTGACGACGACGACAATGATGTGGTGACCACAATGCAATGATGAATGACAATGACAATGACGACAAAACACATATAGCAAATGCCACAACACGACCACCACCACCCTGCTATCTGCGTCAACAGATGATGACGACAAGGTGAAGGTGGGCACAACACGATGATGGCAGCACTACGGTGACACCACCACCACCACCACCCTTCCCTGCGTCAACACGACAACGACCACCACGACCACCACCATGCCACCTGCATCAATGGTGGGACCACAAGTGCAGTGACGATGACAACAGCACTGCGGAAATGGTGAGATGACAATGACAATGCAACACACATGGTGAATGCCACGGTGAAGACAACAATGACGATGAGGTGGCCGTGATGCAATGATGATGAGATGACGCCAACACCAACATGGTGTCACGCACCAAACAGGTTTGGTACAGTGAACATGGAAGATAATGCCTATATTGAATGATCCTTATGTGAAGGATAAGCATGTCGGACCCTCATCGTAGCCATCTATCGCACAAGAAGACTATCCTGATGCGAGAGATGAATGCCAATGCAGACAGTCATCTATCGCACGAGAACCACCAAGAAGCAGAAGAAACTGAAGGAATAACGTCAATTGTGGTATGAGAAAGGAATGCACACATCTGCAGTCCAACTCCCATACCAGAACGATCAAAGAAGCCAAAGAATTGATGGAGAAACAAAGGAGAAAGAGAAGAAATGAATTTTAGTGCCCAAATGTCATTTTTAGGCGCCCAGTGCCGGCATTCTGATATTTTGAATAGCTCCATCGTTTCTGAAGCTATCAGGCATGTGACTATACCGTCAGAGAGCCTAGAATGTGGTCTATCTGCCTGTCAAGTTCTGATGCAAATCTGTTCATTTCCCACAGAGATATTCCCCCTGAAATCCAGACGTTTGCTTCATCGCTCACTATGGAGTCCGTATTTTCTCTGGATCATTTCTCCGCTATTGCTGCAGATCTCCACTATGTCCTGCTCTTAGGACAGCCTCTCCCAGAGTTCCCATGCACTGCCTGGCACATATCTTCCCAGCCTGCTCCCTCAGTCCCTCTCGTTCTCAGTCAGTGTGTTCTCCTTGTCAGTCCTGTGTCAAGGATGTACTTTGGTCATCTTAGGTCTATTGTCAAGCTTGAGAAGTCTTCTCTGGTCGTCTCTGTGTCCCCTGAGCCCTCAGCCTATGGTCCCTTCCTCCCAGATACTTGCCATGTCCATCTTCCTCTGTCGTTCGTCTCACTTCCCTGGATGCATCGAATTCAATACTCTATCCGCTTCCCTACTTTCAGACGACATCCCCCAGCACCATGACAGTTATTCCCCCACTTTATAGTGCTATTAGGAAGAAGAACCCTCTCTCGTTCTTTTCCAGAAGAGAGCTCGTCAAGGGAGCCCATGGTTGCGCTTCAGCGGCGCTAGAACACATGCACTATACCTTAGTGTATGCTGACCCCTCAAAAGACCTCTGGACCCCTGGTACCCTTCTTGTGGCTGTTTTGTCTCGGATCAATCCCCCTATTAATCTCAGATCTTCCCCATTGTTGTCCCATCAAATTCCTGATGGTACACAGCCCCCCATCAAACTTCTTAGGCTGTGCATCAATGACTCCTTCTGCTGTGCAGTGACTCATCCTGTCATATCCATACTTTTCCAGTCGCAACTCCGGTCTAACCATGGCCCGCCTGACCTCTCCTTAGGCATAGATGCAACTCCGGATCTAGTCCGGCCATCTCCAGCCCTATAGCTGCACTCCAGCTCAACTCCGGTCACTACGTCCATCTCCGCCTCAGGACTAACCCCTGTCTCCCTACAGACAGATCCGTGGTCTAACTCCTCTGTGTCGGACCTGTACCTACCACTAGTCGCTACTCCGGTTTCAGTCCAGCCACTCCCTTAGCTTTGTCTGCGACGTAGCCCAACTCCGGCTGGTACATCCAACTCCGGCTCAGTTCTGCTCCTGTTCTGCTCCACTTCCCCTGATAGGTCCACCAATGGCCTTGGACATTTCCATGTCCAACTCCAGACCTTCCTCCGGCTACTCTGCCCTCCCTCCGCTCGTACACTCCATCCGCTCTTGCACTTCCTCCGGTCCCGCTTCCTCCGGTTCCACTTCCTCCGGTTCCACTTCCTCCGGTCCTGGACATCGCTCCGGACTTAACATTAGTTAAGTCCACCTCTGACCCTTACCTGTCCTCTTCCGACCTAGTTCCCTTGTCCCTGCTTTTCCTCCGTTGTCCCTGTATCTCTAGTTCCCCGTGTCTGCTCCCGCTCCGGTTTATTTTCCTGTACCTGCTTTATTTTCCTGTCCGTTTCTGCTCCATCCCTTGTCCTAACTAAGGTGTTTACTTGTCACCGTATATACTCACCCTAGTTCTCATTTACTACATAAACTACTATACTCCGGCCTAGTAGTTTCCTTAGATCAAATCTCGACTAAGATACTCCCCACTCTGTACTACCCATTATGCTCTCCTAATCCATCTGTTCATCTGAACTCCTGAACTCCGGCCAACTCCGGCCTCCGTCCTATCTCGTCCCCTTGGTCCTATGTCCGATCCTAGCAAGTCTCCTACTTGCACGAGGGCAAAAGCCACCTCTGTCCCAGACTCGACGCTAGACCTCTCAGGACTTATCCCACCTCTGGGATGTCCTTCGCTCCGGACAAGCTGCGCTCAACTCCGGACCACTTTCCCATGGTCCGGACTTACTCCGCAAAAACCCAGACTTACTCCCTGTGCTTCTCTAGTGCCCGGACTTTGTTCGTTTGACCCGGACTTGACTCTCTGCACTAACTAGCACCTACTAGTGTCTGGACTTACCTCCTCATTAGTTCCCTGCACCTCTGGACCTCCTAGTAAGATCGTTGAGGAGAACCGGTCTTGACACATCCCTTGCTTACTGATGCTCTCTTGTCATCAGTATTACTCTATCCCTTTCGCATTTTTGGTATATTACTCAGCTGATGACTCACTCCCTTACCAATCAATCTTGTCATGCAGCTTACTCATTCCTTTACTCAGCAGCTTATTCATGCTCCCTATGCTTACTCATTCCTGCTTATCCCTTGCTTACTGATCGCTTACAAACCCCTTACAAAGCTCTTACCAATCCCTTACCAATCCTTGACAAATTCTGCTTACTCCCTTCTCTTTTTGTACTTTAATGCTGTGCCCCCCCATGGATTTAAACCCCTGGGCTCAGCCCAGTAAAAAGACCCAATTGCACAAAATTATCCCTCTCTCAGACTCTCTCAGTCAGTATCCCCTCAGCTCTTTGAGTCTTGTAGGCTTCTGTGAAGGTCTAAAGACTCTGATATTCAAGTTTTATTCAATCTATTCAAGTCCAAGTATTTCTCTAGGCTCAAGTGGAGTCTAGCCAGTCAATCCTTCATCTCTCATTGCTTCTGGACATCAGGAGCCCCCTTGTTTCCTTGCTGCACCAATCTCTAGGTGTAGTATTGCTGTTTCAGTCTCAGTCAACCCAATCCCCGCTTTGACACTTCCTAGGCTTTAGGAAGAGTCCAGACTGTTGGAGATAAACAGACTGTTATGGTTTGTTTATATACTTACATAAGCTTTCATCGCACATACAGTAGAGTCTATTACCATAGTCCCTCAGTAGCTTGCCAGCATACTGAGGGTGAGTACCATTCCTACTGACTACTTCCTACTTACTGATACCTTGTAGTTACCTACAGGTATATCTAATATATCAGTAGCTTGCCAGCATACTGAGGTTACCTACAGATCTCCTTCTCCCTTCCTTAGGCTAGACCTTCCCTGTGCAGACCACCACCTTTCTATAGGTTATGAGCCCTGGCTCTGCCTAGCTAGGAGGAAAGGAAGTACCAGGAGAAATGGAACCCACTGGAAAAACAAGTGAAATGGTCAAAATTCCCGCACTCGAACTCAACGGACGAAACTGGAAAATTTACCGCGCGAAACTAATTGAGGCTGCAGCCACACACATAGTTGAACCCCTTGGAGTGTTGGCTGGCTGGGAGGAAAATGACGGAAGTGATGATTGGGAGGGACAAGATGCTACTGCTAAGTTTCTCATTTACCCTACTCTACCACTCGAACTCCTCCGCCCCATTCGGAAACTCGATACCGCGCACGAAATGTTCGTGTTTCTCGCACGCAGATTCCATGACTACGATCCGATCGAGAGGGATGCTGAAACGAAACTCGCGACCTGCGCAAACGAGGACAAACGTTATCCGTCAGCAGAAAGTCCTACGAGTCAAAATGCAGCCACTGGCGCAGGACGGGAAGACCTACCTACGAAAGCCCTCAATCGAGGCACTGAAGACGTCAACGACAGAAATGTCGGACGCGAAGACCCCCGCACGAGCCTAGAGGCTTCGGCGAAGGGCAATAGCGCGAAGAGCGCAGGGACATTAGTCCTACTCGAAAGCGAGCCGCACGAAACACAAAACGAGCCACAAGACTCACTGCCGCTGACACTGAGGCCACCAATTGATGGCGAGCCACGCGAGTGCAAGCAGGAGGTGGCGGAAAGTGTCGTGACGGCAGAGCGCACGAATGGGAAGGCCCAGTCGGCCAACCCACGCGAAACGATCGCGGACGTCGACAGAACGGCCTTGCTGGGCAGAGAACCGGCGGAGAGGGTCTGTAGAGTCGACGAAGGCGACGAAACGGAGCGCAAACCCCAATCGCGACTCCAACAAACTCATTTTGACTGTGAAGAGAACTGTCAGCGCAACGGAGACGCACGAGGAAACGTACCTAGCGCACACGGACTGCCGCTCGAGGGGGAGTGGACAGCATGTGCGAGCGGCGAGACGACCAACCCAAAAGGCAGTGAGAACACATCGAACGCAGCTGTTGAGCATGCGGATGGTTCGTGCGAGCGATCCAAGCTCGCAGAGGTCGATGGAGTCGAGTCGAGAGGCTGCGAGAAGGATACGAACGAGCGAGAGAGCGTTGACGAGGCAGTCGAATGCTGCCAGCAATTATGCATGGCGGATGGTGACGGAGATCGAGAAGTCGAGCCAGCCGACACGCTGAACAAGGCGGAGACACTTGTAATCATGTCGATCGAGTCGGAGGAGCGAGACAGCGGTGAAATACCGCGCGTGCATCTTGGAAGCGCGAATTGGCGTGCAGGCAGCGCGAACGGCCATGGACGCGGAACGGATGTGTCGACAGGCCAGATGGATGTGTCGAGAGGCTGGACGGACACTCTGGATGTGTCGAACAGCGCTGGAATGGCTGGTATGAGTGAGGGTGCAGGGACGTACCTGGACACTCGAGGTGCGAAACGTGTCGTGAACGCGACGGATGGCGTTGGGAGCCGGACGGACGCGTCGACTGGGTCCACGGACGTGCCAAGCGTCGAAACGGATGTGGTAACGCCTGCAAACGCGACGGAAACCGTCAGTATACCACGAAAGCGTGCCAAACCGCCAGACTCACCTAGTGGAGCCACAAAACAGGCTGTAGACGAGCCAAACGGCTGCACCAGCCACGCGGATGCATTGAACGTACGCACGGATGCGCACAGCGTTGGAAACGACGCGAAGACGGCTGTAAACGCGACCGAAACCGTCAGTATACCTCAAAACGACTCGAAAACGCCAAACTTACCTATGGAGACCGCAAAACGGCACCCAGACAAGCCAAACGGCTGCGGGAGCCGTGCGGATGGGTTGAGCGTACGCACAGACGTGCACAGTGTTGGAAACGAGACGGAAACGGCTGGAAACGAAGCAGAACGCGTCAGAATGCGCCAAAACAGCTCGAGGACGCGAAACTCACCTAAGGCGCACGAAATCGCGACGCCCGAGCCTACCAAACGATGGAGAAAGGTTAGCGCAGGCGGTATCCATGTGTACATACCGTGGAACGCGCCAGTTGCGGCGATCGCGACCGCAAGACGAAGGATCGTCTTTGGACGACCTGAGAGCGGAGACGAGGCGATTGCGCCAAGCGTCGAGGGCGAAAGGGCTGGTGACGGCGACGGCGGTGGATACGGAGACGACGGTGACGTGGGCGACACAACGAGCGGCGGCGGTGTTCACTCGACACGAGTGAAAACAGCGCTGCTAGCTGCAGAAAGTCAGCATACACGTCAAAGCCGAAGATCGCGACGAAACGACTTACCAGTGTCGTCAAGGCCACCCATCCTATCTGAAAGACGTCCGTACGGACTCGTCAGGCGTCGACGGCGACGCGGCAGGCTCAAGATCGAGCGAATAAACGACAATCGAGTCAGCCAAGCGCAACAACGCGAAACCACCTACCTGAGACACGCACACGCGACGCAGCCACCCGGGAATGCCCCGAATCAAGCCTACGGAGTCATTAGACCCAGGCGTCGACGCGGACGCATCAAGATCGAACCTATAAACGTCAGTCGGACACGAAACGGCGGAAACGCCTACCTTAGACACGATAACGCGACACGGTCGACATGGAGACCTAAAAAGCGAATCAGCAGGGTAAATAAACTTACCTTTGGATGCAGGATGCAGGGGGAGCGCCAACGCGACGACGGAGACCACGGATGAGTCCCGCGCGCGCTGCAATCAGCGCAGGCATATGGGGCGCGACGCGACTTACCAAATCAGGCAACGACGCGGAAGTCACGCACTCAACAAACCTTCGCAACAAGTCTCAAATATTGTTCGTATCACATGGACACTTTCATTGGGAACAACATTCAGCTAAGTACATTCATTGAATTACTTTACAATACATTTCTATCCATTACCCTATGAAGGCTACGAGCGGACGTAGTGCGTGAGAGCGGTGCGCAGCGGAGACGTAAGGCGAGGCACTCAGAGTAAGCAGTCAAGGAACGAGAGCGCAGAAGGTCATCTCCTATTTGTCGGAGCTATATATTTATACTATGTATTGACTATGATATCATACTTGTCGTCATTGTGGCTGACGCCGAGTTGCCGCAGCCTCACTACGACTCAACACTCCCCTTCAAAGAGGGGTCAGCCCTAATTCTGCTGAGTGTAAGTGATGTTTTGGCTTAGGTAGAGGTTTAGTAAATATATCTGCTGTCATGTTAGCAGTAGGACAATATTTTACCTCTATTATGCCTTCTTTTATCTTCTGCCTAATATAATGATTCCTTGTATCAAAATGCTTAGTTCTTTTATGATATTGGGGATTTTTGGCTATAGCCAAAGAGCCACTATTATCACCATAAATTAAAATGGGTTTTGGTTGGTTAAATTCCAACCCCTTTAACAGATTACATAACCAGACTGCTTCTCTGGTTGCATCTGCTAAGGCAATATATTCTGATTCAGTTGAGGATAGAGCAACATCAGTCTGCTTCTTAGATCCCCAAGAAATAGCTCCCCCATTCATAAGAAATACATACCCAGAGACAGAGGTAAGATCATCATTATTAGCATAACTGGCATCTGAATATCCTAGAAAGTGATTCTCTCCAGGTTCAGGCCTACTAACCCTATAGGTTATACCATAGTCTTTGGTTCCTGAGAGATAACGTAAAATACGTTTAGCTGCTGTCCAGTGGGACATATTGGGATTAGCCATAAATGAACCCAATCTGTAGACAGCATATGCTATATCAGGCCTAGTAGCCACAGCTAAATACATTAATGAGCCAATCAAAGATGCAAAACTTTTGGAGAAATTCTCCTGCTGATAATCGGATGCAAAACTTTTAGGGCAATTCCCTTGCTGATAACCCTCTGACTCCCCTTCAGAAGGATTGAGTTTTATATTAGGATCCATAGGCATGCCCACAGAGTTAGCATCTGCCATACCCTGTTTTTGGAGGATCATTCCCAGAAATTGTTTCTGAGAAATTACTAAAGTATTATTAGTTCGATCGCGATCAATTTCGATGCCTACAATTTTGGAAGGTTCTCCAAGATCAGTAATCTCAAAGGTAGATTGTAACTCATGTTTTAGATCTTTCATGAGTGCTGGATTGCTAGCAAAAAGGAGTAGGTCATCAACCCATACAGTAATGATCTCAATCCCTTCTGTTTTATGTCGGGAGTAAGCACATGGATCTACCATGGAAGGTGTCCAGCCATGAGACTCCAACTGTTGATTAAATTCAAGGTTCCATTCACGCCCTGCTTGTTTTAATCCATATAAGGATTTTATTAAACGGCAAACACGGCCTGAGCCATCATCATATCCTTCGGGCTGATTCATATATAATTCTTCTTTTATTTTACCGTTTAAATAAGCCCCCTTAACATCCATCTGTTGGATCTCCCAATTCTCTGATAGGGCAAGAGCTAATAAGGTACGAATAGTTTCCAGTCTTACTACTGGAGCAAATGTATCTGTATAATCCATACCTGGCATCTGAGAATAGCCTTTGGCTACCAAACGTGCCTTAAATTTCAATAAATTGCCCTCTTTATCGTATTTCTTATTGAGTACCCATTTATTAGATACGGGTGTACGCTCTTTCGGAGGGTTTACCAGTATCCAGGTACCCATTTTATGTAATTGATTGAGTTCGGCTTGTACAGCCTTTTCCCAATCAGGCCATTCAGGAGATCTCCGAGCTTCAGCTAGGGACTTTGGATTATCGGGCGCAATAGGAGTGTCACAATATGTAGTGTACACTCTATTAGCAGATAACATACTTAGTTCGTCGTCATCTACCCATGGATCGTCAAGTAATCTGTAGTCATGTGTAGACTTTGGTCGTTTACTATGTCTTATAGTGCTATTTTCTTCGTTATTCCCAATTTTTCGTTTATGACCAATACCTGCTTCTTTATTTATATGATCCATATTCTCATGTTCATTTACTGGTGGTATGGTCTCTCTCTCCCCTTCGCTCGACACGCATGGTACAAGCGGCTCATGACTGGCAACAGGGTGAGTAGAAGTTTCCAAATTTGGAAAACGATAATTGCGGGACACGCACACTTGGTGCGTCCTTTTGTTGTAGTATCTCACTGCCTTGGGGCCATCCGCAAACCCCACAAAGGTATGTTGTTCGCTTTTTGGCTCAAGTTTAGACACATTTTGACCTTCCATCAACACCCAAACAGGTGATCCGAACTCTTGCAAGTGAGACACATTTGGCCGTTGACCACACCAAGATTCAAGCGGTGTCGAACGATCAAGCGCCCAAGTATGGGTACGATTTCTCAAGTATGCGGCATGCGCGACAGCTTCTGGCCAGAGGAAAGTCGGTACTTCCCGCGCGATCAACATCGCACGCATCAATTCGGCCAAAGTTCGATTCATGCACTCAGCAACTCTGTTTTGCTCTGGTGAGTGTGGAGCTGTATATTCAAATTTTATTCCTTTCAACTCACACCAGTTTACGAGGTCTTTGTTCACATATTCCCCGCCATTATCGGCTCTAAAAGCCTTAGGTTGCATGTCATACTGACGTTCTAGGTACGCAACATAACCTTTTATTTTACTGGCGGTCTGATCTTTAGTTTTCAGGAACTCGATTGCCACACAGCGGCTGTGATCGTCGACAAACGAAAGAAAATATTTGGCTCCATTGTGGCCAATGGTTCGTGCCTCCCACAAGTCTGTGTGGGTCAATTCCCCCGCGTTCCAAGCACGATGTTCAGCATGTCTCGGAAACGGTGCACGGGCTTGTTTGGCTTGTATACATGCCTCACAGGTAGTCATAGGTGAGTCAGATGAAGTTACATTTAAGCCGTCTACGAGATTTTGGGTCAACGTTTGTTGTAACCCACTAATACCCACATGCCCGAATCGGCGGTGCCAATCGGCCCATGTAAATAGGACTGTTTCGGTCGCTGAGGAATCTTGTGGCGGCGTCGCCGTGGAAACGTTAAGTAAGTACATTTGTTCGACTCGTTGTCCAACAGCAATTAAAATTTGATTTTTATCATATAGTTGTATGATTCCGTTTCCCATAGTGGCACGTCCACCACTCTCATCAAGTCGCGTCAACGAGACAAGACTATTTGGAGCACTAGGAACATATAATACATTTGGTAAGACGATTGTTATATTCTTTTCGTTAACCCGACTTTTGAGCTCAACGGAACCTTTCCCTTCAACAGGTACAAGTACATTTCCGACTCCTTTTACGTGTGTATGGAGTGGAGTAAAACACCGGTAAGCTTCTCTTTTATTCGATATGTGCGAAGAGGTGGCTGAGTCAGCCAACCACGAATCAGAAGTAATCACATCAGTATTGTCGGGCGATGTATGATGTTGAGTGACGTACGTAGCGTCCATCATCTCTTCGTCTTCCTTTACATCGCGTACCTGTTGTGTACGCTCAACCTTTCGACGCTTACCACCTTTTGTAGGAACGCCTTTGGTTTTCTTCCCCGCGGCTGGGCTCCAACAATCAGGAGCCTTATGTCCAAGTTTCCCGCAATTGTTGCATTTGGGCTTCCCCTTATGAAAGCAATCGTCCGTGACATGATTGTCGCGGAAGCAAATAGCACAGGTACGTTTCTTCGATCCACTCTTTTCCTTCTTCTCTTCACGAGCTCTCTTCTTCCCCCGCGGGCCTGTCGCCGGCTGTGCCGTCATCGTCAGAGACGAGTTGCCTTCATCTTGGCCCTCTTCGGCGCCAGGAACAGTCTTCCTTCGATTATACTCGTCACGAATGACGGCGACGAGTTCTTGTGAAGTCATGACTGCATTCCCAGTCTGAGAGCCGAGATACGAGGCTGTAAAGGCATCCCATGTGATGGGCAACGAAGAAACTAAAATGCTCTTAAAGTCTTCGTCATTTACCTTCGAGCCCATCTGATGAAGGGTCGCCTGGTACGAGCGCATTGTATTCACGTGCGCGGTAATATCGTCGCCTTCAACAGCCTTTGTATGGTAAAGGGTACGACGTAGCGCCGTGATGCTTTGCTGTCCGCGCATCTCGTGGACAGCAGTGAGGTTATCCCACATTTGCTTGGCCGTAACGGCCTGCGCGATATGAACAAATTGCGCAGCCTTTAGGTTTCCAGAAATTAGCAACTTTGTTACCTCTTCGGCGGTAGCCCACTTGTCGAAAGCACGAGGCTCGTTCACTTCAGGGGGGACAATGGTCCCATCACAGTGACCCCAAACTTTATTAACACGAAGCATCGAGGTCATCTGCCCCTTCCATGCGACCCAGTTCGTATCGTCAAGCGGCTCCGACGTTTTCCAGCTGCCAAGTGCTCCGAGAAAGCGACTTTGCATATATGGGGGAGGAGGAGGTTCGTACGTCTCCTCTTCCGTGGGCATAACATTCGTATTTACGTTCGTATTGGCATTCTCGTCCATTAACATCGCCATCGACACTTGTTCGATATTTTCTTGCGACGACATAGGGGTAGAGCAAGACAACAGATTTGTTTCGTCGATATATGAATTGAGTACTCGCCTAGAATGAGCAATCGGGGCTCATAACCTATGAAGGCTACGAGCGGACGTAGTGCGCGAGAGCGGTGCGCAGCGGAGACGTAAGGCGAGGCACTCAGAGTAAGCAGTCAAGGAACGAGAGCGCAGAAGGTCATCTCCTATTTGTCGGAGCTATATATTTATACTATGTATTGACTATGATATCATACTTGTCGTCATTGTGGCTGACGCCGAGTTGCCGCAGCCTCACTACGACTCAACATACCCCACTCTGTTTATGGGGGAGTGTTGGAGATAAACAGACTGTTATGGTTTGTTTATATACTTACATAAGCTTTCATCGCACATACAGTAGAGTCTATTACCATAGTCCCTCAGTAGCTTGCCAGCATACTGAGGGTGAGTACCATCTACTAACCACCACATCTACCTACTGATACCTTGTAGTTATCCTACAGGTACATACTAATATATAGTAGCTTGCCAGCATACTGAGGTTACCCCACAGCTCCTTCTCCCTTCTCTTCAGGCTAGATCTTCCCTGTGCAGACCACCACCTTTCTATACAGACCCCTATCCCCTTCGTCATCTATTGCTCCTGTACCCCAGGAGTATCCTGCATCATCGTCTGCATCACCCTGTTGGTGTAGATCCCCTTCCCCCCTCCTCAGCACAACCTCTCTGGACACCACAGAGGTAAACCACCACTCGCACATTTTCGTAGTCCTTTGTTGGTGTTGTGTTTGGGTTATTACTCCGACCCAAATCCTCACTTTGACTCACCGGATATGCATCAAAATGTTCCTATATGGTCTATCGACCCAGGTGTCAATGCAGACACATCAAAACTGATCCTAGAAACATCAGTTGAGCACAGGACATCGAGAATGCTGATTGGTCAACCTTGGACGCACTGTGGTCGATATGGAGACCTAGAGATCAAATAGGAACAAATAAGCTTACCTCTGAGTCCAGGATGCAGGGGGAGCACTGGCCTGCGCTGGCGCAATGACAGAGACTATGGATGAGACTTGTGTGCATTTTGATCAACACAGCCTTAGGCATGACACAGCTTGTGGTACTTATATTACAAGTGTGTACTTCAAGGTAGGGTGGGACTTGTGAAACAACATATGAAGGCCATGGGAAGATGTCTGAAAAAAGTGCAGAGACTTTCAAAACATATAGAAAACATGAAATAGTACATCACACACACTATCTAATGGTCTGTAAATGGTGGTACAAATGATTTAACAGAAATAGAGGCTAGTTTCAGATAGAGTACTATTTATTATGACCATCAAAACTACAAAGCATGAAGACCTGCACAATTGGACAAGCTGAATACAAAGTTTCAATGCTGCACCATGTAGGACTTGCATGGTTCAATTCTGGTGTGTGAGACTCTGACATGTCAGGTAACTGTAATATTATTCTTACAAGTCCTAATGGCCATGAGGGCCTTCATCAGCAAAACAGCACTTTTGGGCTACAGACACTACAGACCACATGACTTGTGTACAGGTCTGTACAGCCTGTACAGACCCATCAACTCTGTACAACTCTGTAAATTCCTAACTACTGACACTATTGCTACACCTTTATTACACTTTTGACTACACTTTTTTGTACACTTTAACTACACTTTTTTACTACACTTTTACTACAATTTTTGGTACATTTTTACTCCACTTTTTACTCCACTTCTTTTATACACTTTGACTACACTTTTGACTACACTTTTTTGTACACTTTTACTACACTTTTTACTACACTTTTTTGTACACTTTTACTATGCTTTTTTGTACACTTTTACTACACTTTTACTACACTTTTTTGTACACTTTTACTACACTTTTTTGTACACTTTTACTACACTTTTTTGTACACCTTTACTACACTTTTTTGTACACCTTTACTACACTTTTGACTACGCTTTTACTACGCTTTTTTGTACACTTTTACTACACTTTTACTACACTTTTGACTACACTTTTACTATACTTTTGACTACATTTTTGACTACACTTTTACTACACTTTTTGTACACTTTTACTACACTTTCTGTACACTTCTGATTACACTTTGACTACACTTTTGACTACATGTTTTACTACACTTTGGGGTGCACTTGTTAACCCAGTCACAGCTATGCTACTTAACCTAATAATGACTACACTTCGTAACCTAATCATGACTACCCTTCTTAACATAACCATGACTACACTACTCAATCTAATCAATTTACAAAAAGTGTAGTACAAGTGTAGTAAGAAGTGCATTAAAAGTGTAGTCAAAGTGTAGTCAAAGTGTAGTCAAAAGTGTGCAAAAAAGCGTAGTAAAAGTGTAATCAAAAGTGTAGTTAAGTGTAGTCAAAAGTGTAGTAAAAGTGTAGTCAAAAGTGTACAAAAAGTGTAGTGAAAGTGTAGTCAAAAATGTAGTGAAAGTGTACAAAAAAGCATAGTAAAAGCATAGTAAAAGTGTAGTCAAAAGTGTAGTGAAAGTGTACAAAAAGCATAGTAAAAGCATAGTAAAAGTGTAGTCAAAAGTGTAGTGAAAGTGTAGTGAAAGTGTACAAAAAAGTGTAGTAAAAGTGTACAAAAAGTGTAGTAAAAGTGTAGTCAAAAGGGTAGTAAAAGTGTACAAAAAGTGTAGTAAAAGTGTAGTCAAAAGTGTAGTAAAAGTGTACAAAAAAGCGTAGTAAAAGTGTAGTCAAAAGTGTAGTGAAAGTGTACAAAAAAGCGTAGTAAAAGTGTAGTCAAAAGTGTAGTGAAAGTGTACAAAAAAGCGTAGTAAAAGCGTAGTCAAAAGTGTAGTGAAAGTGTACAAAAAAGTGTAGTAAAAGTGTAGTAAAAAGTGTAGTAAAAGTGTACAAAAAGTGTAGTAAAAGTGTAGTCAGAAGTGTAGTGAAAGTGTACAAAAAAGTGTAGTAAAAGTGTAGTAAAAAGTGTACAAAAAAGTGTAGTCAAAGTGTAGTCAAAAGTGTAGTAAAAGTGTACAAAAAAGCGTAGTAAAAGTGTTGTCAAAGTGTAGTAAAATGTGTACAAAAAATGTGTAGTATCCATTAGGAAAAAATGTGTAGTGTTTGTATTGTAGTGTTGATTACCAAAAATGCGTAGTAACAATTAAGAAATGTTGTGTTGTATTTGTGTGGTAGTGTCACTTAGGATGTGTTGTGTTGTGTTTGTGATGTAGTGTTGATTACCAAAAATGCGTAGTAGTTCTGCTGTGTTTGTGTTGTAGTGTTGATTGCCAAAAATGTGTAGCATCAATTAGCAAATGTTGTGTAGTATTTGTGTTGTAGTTTTGATTACCAAAAATGCGGAGTACTTGTGTAGTGTTTGTGTTGTAGTGCTCATTACCAAAAATGTGTAGTATCAATTAGGATGTGTTGTGTAGTGTTTGTAGTGTAGTGTTGATTACCAAAAATGTGTAGTAATTGTGTTGTGTTTGTGTTGTAGTGTTGATTACCAAAAATGCGGAGTACTTGTGTAGTGTTTGTGTTGTAGTTCTGATTACCAAAAATGTGTAGTGTCAACTAGGAAGTGTTGTGTAGTGATTGTGATGTAGTGTTGATTACCAAAAATGCGTAGTATAATTGTGTGTAGCAAAAGTGTAGTACCACTTGGTAGTTGGTACTGCCACTGTGTGTCCAAAATTTGACTAAGTGCCCAAAAATGCCAAAAACGCGATATTGTGGACACTGTTTGTCACACCTCTTGCACAACATGGCAAACTTGACCAAACAGATGCCTTTTCCTACTATGTAGGAGTGGGTTCAACACAACAAAGGTTAGTGCCGGAGCTAATGGTAAGTTTCCTACTACCACAACATATTAACTTGTCTAACAATGCTACTAATAGGTTATTTGACTACACAACAAATGTTAGTGCCGGAACTAAAGGTAAGTTTTACATGTTACCTTGTCTAATAATGGTACTTATAGGTTATTTGACTATGGTCAAACACCACTAGAGGCTATTAGCCTGCCGGAAATTGACAATCACTTTCAACTCTGTAAGTAGTTGGTCTCACTTGATCTAGCTTGTCACTAACTCAACTTTCATATAGGTTAATTGCTTTGAGTGGGTAGTTGTGATTAGGATTATATTATGTAGTGTCTCTGACATACACCATGTATGTAGTAGTTAGTAATTGCTAATATATTTGTTGCTTTATATGCTAGTATTTGGAGTGCTATAAGAGTTTGAAAGAGTATGGTAATGGCATTAGTGTCAATCCTAGTATATAGACCTTGTGCTAGTCCCGGAAACACTAGACCTGTACAAATGGGAGGTGTTTGCATAGGTCTGTACAGAGCAGTACAGACTCTGTGCACTCTGTGAAGCCCTGTATTAGTGGGAACCTTTCTGTGGGCTCTGTGACTCTGTACAAGTCTGTGTGGCACTGTATAGGGAAGGGCTGGTTTGCTGATGTTGGCACTACCCTCAGCTGGTCACCAGATGGTGTGCATGCTGTGCTATTTCATGTTTTTTATATGCTTTAGTTTCAGTACAACATTTATTTGGTTTGTGATTGGCTGTGGGATTGGACTGGGTACCTGATTTGGCAAGTTTTGTTTTGTGTCTCCCTGCTACATAATGATGATGATGGCGCCACTGTGCCAGTGATGGTGGCCCTCCCATGGCTGTGTCCTGGCGACAATGGTGACTTTTGTGAGGTGAACTGGCAAAACTCGACACTAGACAAGAGTCACAAAAGACTCAGTACTTCTGTGCAAACAGAGACTGCATTTAACTAACCTAGACAAGAGTCACAAAAGACTACATAGGTCAGTATTATAGTAAATGAATGTGTAGAGTAGCCTTACCTCAGTACTTCTGTGCAAACAGAGACTGAGGTACGAAACGAAAGAAAACATCCTATAAAGAATGACCGTGATTATGTAAGGAATGCTCGGCGTGTCCATACTAAGAATAAGGAAAAATGGTACTGTAGGGACCGGGAATTTCAACAGTGACAATGGTGACTAGGGAGGGGCAGGGGTAAACCCTGGGGTACAATACCCCACATGGGTTTACCCTGGTCACACAATACAGGCTCAACAAAACAAATGTTATTTTATGTAGTACAAAATACACTACTATATATGGTATGCAATCATTGTTGTTGTCGTGTCATGCCCACCTTGTGGTCGTCATTCACCGTTCGCTCTGTTGTGAGTCAAAGTGAGGATTTGGGTCGGAGTAATAACCCAAACACAACACCAACAAAGGACTACGAAAATGTGCGAGTGGTGGTTTACCTCTGTGGTGTCCAGAGAGGTTGTGCTGAGGAGGGGGGAAGGGGATCTACACCAACAGGGTGATGCAGACGATGATGCAGGATACTCCTGGGGTACAGGAGCAATAGATGACGAAGGGGATAGGGGTCTGGACTCTTCCTAAAGCCTAGGAAGTGTCAAAGCGGGGATTGGGTTGACTGAGACTGTCAAGACCGGTTCTCCTCAACAATCTTACTAGGAGGTCCAGAGGTACAGGGAACTAATGAGGAGGTAAGTCCAGACACTAGTAGGTGCTAGTTAGTGCGGAGAGTCAAGTCCGGGTCAAACGAATGAAGTCTGGGCATTAGAGAAGCACAGGGAGTAAGTCCGGGTTTTTGCAGAGTAAGTCCGGACCGTGGGAAAGTGGTCCGGAGTTGAGCGCAGCTTGTCCGGAGCGAAGGACATCCCAGAGGTGGGATAAGTCCTGAGAGGTCTAGCGTCGAGTCTGGGACAGAGGTGGCTTTTGCCCTCGTGCAAGTAGGAGACTTGCTAGGATCGGACATAGGACCAAGGGGACGAGATAGAATGGAGGCCAGAGTTGGCCGGAGTTCAGGAGTTCAGATGAACAGATGGATTTAGGAGAGCATGGTGGGTAGTACAGAGTGGGGAGTATCTTAGTCGAGATTTGATCTAAGGACTACTAGGCCGGAGTATGGTAGTTTATATAGTAATGAAACTAAGGTGAGTATATACGGTGACAAGTAAACACCTTAATGTCGAGACAAGGGATGGAGCAGAAGCAGACAGGAAAATAAACCAGGTACAAGAAAATAAAGCAGGGACAGGAAAATAAACCAGAGCGGAAGCAGACACGGGGAACTAGAGTTACAGGGACGACAGAGGAAAAGCAGGGACAAGGGAACTAGGTCAGAAGAGGACAGGTAAGGGTCAGAGGTGGACTTAACTAATGTTAAGTCTGGAGCGATGTCCAGGACCGGAGGAAGTGCAAGAGCGGAGGGAGTGTGCGAGTGGAGGAAGGGCAGAGTAGCCGGAGGAAGGTCCGGAGTTGGACATGGAAATGTCCTAAGCCTTTGGTGGACCTGACAGAGGAAGCGGAGCAGGAGCAGGAGCAGAACTGAGCCGGAGTTGGATGTACCAGCCGGAGTTGGGCTACGTCACAGACAAGGCTAAGGGAGTGGCCAGACTGAAACTGGAGTAGCAACTAGTGGTAGGTACAGGTCCGACACGGAGGAGTTAGACCGCGGATCTGTCTGTAAGAAGACAGGGGTTAGTCCTGAGGCGGAGATGGACGTAGTGACCGGAGTTGAGCTGGAGTGCAGCTATAGGGCTGGAGATGGCCGGACTAGATCCAGAGTTGCATCTATGCCTAAGGAGAGGTCAGGCGGGCCATGGTTAGACCAGAGTTGCGACTGGAAAAGTATGGATATGACAGAGACTGAAACAGCAATACTACACCTAGAGATTGGTGCAGCAAGGGGACAAGGGGGCTCCTGACGTCCAGAAGCAATGAGAGATGAAGGATTGACTGGCTAGACTCCACTTGAGCCTAGAGAAATACTTGGACTTGAATAGATTGAATAAAACTTGAATATCAGAGTCTTTAGACCTTCACAGAAGCCTACAAGACTCAAAGAGCTGAGGGGATACTGACTGAGAGAGTCTGAGAGAGGGATAATTTCATGCAATTGGGTCTTTTTTCACTGGGCTGAGCCCAGGGGTTTAAATACATGGGGGGGCACATCAGGAAACTGCATCTGCTGGCCATAGCAGAGTGACAGCTACTGAGCCAAATATAGTGCCGCATAGTGAGATGCTTCTATATAGCACTACTACTTGGCAAATCTGTGGGTAGTACACCATAGCTCAGATAGACTGGGATAGTACAGAGCAATAAGTTTAGCCATCCAAAGGCAGTGACTCGACTCGGAGGAACTTCAACAGCTCGGCTGCCAGGCAAAGTTAAGTTCTTTCCTGCCATTGCACTGAACAACAACCTGGCAGTGACTCCCCTCCGTCGAGCGACTCTTGCAATGAATGCAATTGCCCTTACCACAACTTGATCAAGTGGTTAGCCACATTGGATCAGCCGTCACGATTTCCAGTGCCGCAAGTGATAAGCACTCGCCACCATGACCATTGTTGCACTAGTACGACGCCTGACTCACCTACTACCACCTTACTACTGGCTACTAGATCCTTTCTGCAGCCAGAATATTTAGGGAGCACAATGTATTGCATAGCCCAGTGGATCGCAGTTCAATTCCTCGCGACAAGCTGATATGCAAGTACCTTCACATGTATACTGAAGTAGGTCTCTTCATCGTATTTACAGATCCATACAGTCCTATCCGAAGAATCTACTACAGCATGATGAATCACATTACTGGATTTCACGTGTGTTAGTTAGCGAGGCATGAGATGACCTCGAGAACTATTTCCACACGAGCCCGCCAGTTGTGTTGGAAACATGGAATCCTGTTTCTGATTTGGACATCCCACCTCCTCGTTGGATTCGAGAGGGCATTGCCGAGCATGTTACATTGGTCAAACCAGCCTGGGAAGTTGTCCCACTCTTTGCAGCTCTAGCGTTCTACGAATCTGACAACTTTGCAAAGGTGCGCCAAAGTCGTAGTGCATTCTGTGCCTACTGACCAGCTTTTTCAGCATGCCGCTATCCTTCACTGGAGTGCAAGATACGAAGTAAGTCCCATCAAATATATTGACAATTTGACTGTTTACAAGACCTGTCTGCAGCATACATTCTTCAACTGCGGCATACTAGCACTACCGAAAGTGTATTGGCAGGATGAAAACAGATTGCTCGTAGTATACTAGTACTAGAACCTAGGGACTTGGCACAATCACCGCGACACTAGTACAAGATGCCATTATATGCAGTTCTTACGCCCAAGCGCTTGAACAGACAAAATGTATGGTAATCTATGTAGGGGTTAACGAAAAAATGGTCACAGACCACACTGACATTATCCGCTGTCCACCTGCGGTCCATCTCGTTTCCAAAGTCAGGGATTAGGTGACAGCTGCGCACGACTCGCTCAACAGGTATTACCTCTGCAAAGGAGCGGTGCATCCGAGTTGACCGAGAGATGACGAACATACCGGTGTTGGGATCACAGGAGTGGAATGGTGTCAACCACTCAATATAGGCGAGGGGGCTTTTAAATTGGTCAAGCAGTGCTTTGGGGTAATAATTTGGAAGATCAAAGATTGCTCGTAGTTGTGCAATGTGAAGCCCTATACCCAGAATCCATTAGCTAAATGTCAGGCTCAGAAGTGCATAGCCAACCTGCCAAACCAGTCCCGTCAGTGGTAGGGTTCTTTTCACTTGTGCAGATCAGTGCGAAGTTGAGATGCACAGGTTCTGTTGAATGACAGGGACCACAGCTTATTGGTAGACAAGCCCTAACTATATTCTTCTCTTTGCCTGCGGATACCTCGGGTATGCTTGGAAGATGAAAAACTAAACGAGAGTACATGTTGAATGTGTCGATCGTGTGTGGCACATACAGCGAACCTTGACCACGAATGAATGATGTGAGCGCAGGAAGGAAGTAGGTGGCATGCAGGTCTGATATGATTTTGGCTGCTGGGATTCGGCGTAGGTGTCATGGATGTGATGAAGGGAGACGGTACATGGTGGTCAAGGGCATTGGAGTCTGAGTTTGGGGCATGTGTGAAATTGCCACATCGCCATCCTCACATCCACATTGCATCTCTATGACACCATCATCGTCTTCGAGCTCCACTTCACACTCTCCCCTCCCCTCCCCTTCCACTTCCCCAGCCAACGCATTGCACATTCTCTTTTTCCAGTCAAGATATATGTTAAAATGATCGATGGATTCTTGTCTGCGCAGCCAAACCGTCATTTGGGTGATGAAATCCTTTCTGTTACTTGCACAGTAAGCTTCCTTAGTATAATTGATATGCAATCGCTCAGGACTTTCAGTGTTGAATCCATCCGCCGATCCAAAACGCTTGATCAGCTCGATGTAGTGTTGCATTGAGTGGATCTTCAGGATATTAAAGTGCGTTGCTTGCCAACCCCCAAGCTTGATAAATACATCCTTGTTTGCATGGAATTCGTCGAGGGCAGTTTCAAGAGCTTGAAGAGTATGCGAGGTGTGTGATTGAAGGGATGAATAGAATATAAAATCAGTGACGGCCTGGACAGCCCGAACAAAGCGCAGTTCAGCACTGCCTGCAACAAGGCCCAGAAATACTTTTTGCATTTCTTTATGCTCTTTCCCCGTCCATTGACTAACTGTCGAGATCCCGTTTTTGAACTGCCAGAGGCCAGGGTGCGATGTCATGCATTTGAAATGTGCGTCGATCTCCTCATCACCAATGATCGCCACTGACCATTTTACCAGATGCTCCTTAAAGACTCCCTTGTGGAGTTGATGAAGCAAATCGGGAGTGAACGCCTGGAAGATATCCGTGTGCGGCAAGTCCTTCCAGAATGGTGGGTATACAGGGCACAAACCAATAGTCTTCATTTCTTGCCTCAGCACAGTAGAAGATTGGTTCTCGTTGCGCACAAGAAGGTTCAAGGATTCTGTCATGTCACACTTTGGACCATGTATGTTATTCCCTCTGGCATTTGGATCAATTTTACATAGTGGGCAGTGGTTCTCCATGCAGCATGCAACAAGACATTGTTCTGGGTAGTTGGCTAAGTATGCTGCCAGGATTGGGAATATCCAGCAGATAGCAGAGTCTGCGCATGTCATTTCAACACCTGACCGTCCCGTGTTCGCTAGTGATGCGAGGATCATGGCCATACAATGATGGAAGAGTCGGTATCGTGCAATTGGTCGGGTCTTCTCTGAGAAGTTATCAAATTTCCCAACAGGTATGTATCCAAGCAAGATGGTTGCATGTGATGACACCTGCGCATGCAGATCCTTGCTAATGTTTCTGATCATCAGGTATACGGGCCAGGCTGATTTGTCACCTAGTAGGTGGGTGAGTTGGGTCTTGTCGGATGCCAGGATCACTGGGGCAATTGTTGCTCCCTCTGGTAAGCGGGTCTTATTGAAGTGAATTTAGCAAATTAGCTGATTGGATTTTCCACAAACAGTGAGCATCAACTCACCTGCATATCCCACCACCAATCGGCAGTCCACATCTCGTTGATGACGTGGTCGCTACCGTCTTTACTGGTGTAGAGACGTTCTGGGGCGAACCTCATCCCAGCATTAAACGCCGAGTTCCCAATCAACTCACGGACACACTCAACAGGATCACGGAACCAGAGCTCCAATTCCTCAGTCTGTGCATGCCCATCATTGTCTCTTATGTCGCCAGTAAGTGTGATACACTCGCACTTCCAGTCCACGCTACGAGGTAACTGATCTACTGCGTTCAACAACTCGGCTTTATTTTTGAACGACGGCTGGACTTTATTTTGAATCTGCCGACCAGCGGAGGTCAAAGACATAAGTCAACTTTGTGACGAGCAGACCATATGACTTACTACATTTAACCACAGGAAATTTTCGGCCTGGGTGTGTCCAACATTCTTGATGAGCCATTTCGCCAACTGCCATTCCTCTTCACTCTCAAATGGGCCCCATATGTTGCCCCCTTCAAGTATTTCTTTGTCCAGATAATTTTCAAACTGCGTGGAAGCGACACCATGGCTAGTTCCTGCCTTTAGGTGAGATGGGAACTCTTCTTGCCATGATTGGCCTCTCCAGTCATCATGAGGTAAGTCCTCAACTCGTGCACATTGATCCATGGGCTGAACTTCAGATGCCATGCTCTCATCGTGCTGAATAGATTCGTCGTGGATTGTGAAACTATAATCCAAAGATGTTGCAGCGCTGTCCTCAATGGCCCAGTCCTCGGTGGCTGCAGCAGCGCTTTGAAGACAAGAGGTGAGCCCTGTGTTCCGAGAAGCCCAGAGGTTGCTTAATAGCTGATCGCGAGCTTTTCGACATGCGGGTGCCAGGGCTTCATGCCGCCGCACGGTTGGTTGATTGGGGAAAGGTGCATGGCAAAAGTGGCATGGGGGCATCGCAGGACGTGATCAAAGGGATGCACTTCGGTCGCCATTCAACAATTTCAACATCAGATTTTATTGACTCGATTAGACTGGCTTCAAGTGCAAGGGTCAAGTGTCAGTTGGCAAGAGTTGAACTCCAGGCTGGCAGGTGTAACTCTGACATACCTACTAGTATATATACACTCACTTTTTTTTGGCAGTCACCGCGGCCATCTTCCCACCTCCACTCTGACAGCCCACATTGACTCTCTGGCGCAAAATGCATGAAGACCACAGTGGAGAGCTTGAAAGTGATGCCTTTCATGTTAATCAAGTCCAACCGTTTGGTCGAGGGAGCAGGGTGCCAAGGCTGACCCTGCGTTCAGAAGCTTTTCGTGAGTACTAACCCCACTTTGTTTGCAAGTCGTGTACCAATGGATGACTTGCCAACTACTAGGGGCAGAGGTTCTTGCAAAGAATCAGCGATGTAGTAATAAGCAGATGGCACCTGCCACCGCTACTCGTGGCTATCAATCTCAGGCAGGCAATGGATCTGCACTATCGTCTGACGCCATGGCTACTCAAAATTCACCAAACGCCACGCTTTCAATGACAGGAGGACAGAGTGCTGACTTGCAGGAAAGATGGACTGGCAAAGCACAACAGTACAGCCCTTCCTATTGGCCACCGTTCAGTGGTGCTGATGACGAACACGACGGAGATGTTCTACGAGACGAAGACTGCAATTATGAACAAGCTTCAGCAGCAGACGAGAGGCTCATGAACCCATTAGGGTTGCCTGCTATGGTTTGGTTGTATTCCTTAAATTGACTTCTGATTACTGACACATAAATTTTCATAGATTACATCCCGCTCTGTCAGCACAGACTTCCCTCAACGGACCCCACGAAACAGAGGTATATGGCCTGCATCCCAGTCCACTTCCAGTCAAATCCAAGCGGGTTCAACCACGGTAAACCCGACCGAGGTCCCACGAAACCCAACACTGAACCCACGAAACCCAACACCGGTCTTACGAAACCCAACGCCAGTCCCACATTTGCCCATGGCCTCCCATCGGTTTGGCAACTTGGTACAAAAATGTGTCCCTACACCCCCAGGGGTATGTATTTGGTTAGCAACCAGGCAGTTGTTCGAATTAATTATTCACATATAGACACCAAGCCCTTTTGTGGGGGACCTCTCTGAGGAGTTAGACGGGTGTCGACCTGGCAAGTGCCCTCAGAGAGACCGTGACCGCAGCACTCGCAACCTCGACGCTGACATCAAACATGTGATAGACCTTGCTTACATCCACTTTAAATGTATAGTTTCGACAATGGACGCTTTCCCGGAGGTCTCTGGTGAGGTGGATGCCCTCGTTGTGAAGGCACTTGCAAAGGCCTGCGAGCAATCTAACATGGAAGTGGAATTAGGTCCTGTTGAGGCAGGTCTCGTGCATATTGTTTATTCTGTGGTGGTTCTCCCTCGCTTACACATCAAAGATCAAAGATCGGATATGCCAACTACGTGGGCAAGTGAAGGACATTGCGCGCGCGCGCGCATGTCTGCATTGCATATGGGTTCAAGGATTTATCGGATTGTATTGGACTCGACGAGCATGCAATAGAGGTGACTAAGGGAGAAAATCGCAAACTTGTCAGCATGTTGTTGGATAAATTGGTGTTTGCATATCTGGCATGGCATGTTTTCATTTCTTGCATGACCTTTCTAACACCCGGGATTACAGGATCATACCAATTGCATGCAGCCAGGGACAATGTACAAGCAACCGCTAATTGGCAAAGTAATCGCTCTGCAGTGGTTTAGTGACAAGAAAGCAGTCGGCATTCGCTATTGCGAGTACTTCAATCCGCTCACGGTGCAACTACTCGCCTTTGTACTGACTGCAGTGTGTATTTTTTTATGCTATGCCAATTTATACTGAACAGTCTTGATGCCTACTAGATACAGTGCGCGATTCGAGAATGGGAAAGCGGCAAACATCGCGTTGTGCCATTTCAAGGAGTGAAGTATGGGAATATTTACAAGCAACACATTCAAAACCTCGAGAATTGGCGCAAGTATAATGAGACAACAGAGGATAACACGTTGGAAAGGATGTTGTGAGAACTCTTGGAGTCAGCATGGTGAGCCTTTGCATGGATAATTTGGGATGTCACTGACTTCGAGTCACTCATGACAATACAGTCGACATGCTGGTGACTCATTTGACGACTTGACACCAGTGGATGATGCAGCTCAATGAGGCTTAGATTTATCAGATTTCGCGGTGGACCATGGAGGCTCTCAGGTGTCGAACTAGATTCACTTTTATATACTTGTATTAGGCGTACTCCCGCTCGTGAATGTAAATCGGACGTTTCGTGCAATTCCGAATGTAGCGCAGGAGTGCCAGAACAATGGGCCTGCCAGTTCACATCCTTCCGTCATGCTATGGTACTATACAAGTGCTACACGGTACTATACAGTCGATAGTGCATCGTGCGCTACGCGGCTATGACAGCCTATGTGGAGACTATATAATTAACACTTACTATATTGGACTATATAATTGGGGGGGTGGCTACGTGGCTACATGACTATATAGCTCTATATAGTACAGGGTAGGGTACCGATGTTTTCCTGATGCACAGCATTAAAGTACAAAAAGAGAAGGGAGTAAGCAGAATTTGTCAAGGATTGGTAAGAGCTTTGTAAGGGGTTTGTAAGCGATCAGTAAGCAAGGGATAAGCAGGAATGAGTAAGCATAGGGAGCATGAATAAGCTGCTGAGTAAAGGAATGAGTAAGCTGCATGACAAGATTGATTGGTAAGGGAGTGAGTCATCAGCTGAGTAATATACCAAAAATGCGAAAGGGATAGAGTAATACTGATGACAAGAGAGCATCAGTAAGCAAGGGATGAGTCACTGCACAGCAGAAGGAGTCATTGATGCACAGCCTAAGAAGTTTGATGGGGGGCTGTGTACCATCAGGAATTTGATGGGACAACAATGAGGAAGATCTGAGATTAATAGGGGGATTGATCCGAGACAAAACAGCCACAAGAAGGGTACCAGGGGTCCAGAGGTCTTTTGGGGGGTCAGCATACACTAAGGTATAGTGCATGTGTTCTAGCGCCGCTGAAGCGCAACCATGGGCTCCCTTGACGAGCTCTCTTCTGGAAAAGAACGAGAGAGGGTTCTTCTTCCTAATAGCACTATAAAGTGGGGGAATAACTGTCATGGTGCTGGGGGATGTCGTCTGAAAGTAGGGAAGCGGATAGAGTATTGAATTCGATGCATCCAGGGAAGTGAGACAAACGACAGAGGAAGATGGACATGGCAAGTATCTGGGAGGAAGGGACCATAGGCTGAGGGCTCAGGGGACACAGAGACGACCAGAGAAGACTTCTCAAGCTTGACAATAGACCTAAGATGACCAAAGTACATCCTTGACACAGGACTGACAAGGAGAACACACTGACTGAGAACGAGAGGGACTGAGGGAGCAGGCTGGGAAGATATGTGCCAGACAGTGCATGGGAACTCTGGAAGAGGCTGTCCTAAGAGCAGGACATAGTGGAGATCTGCAGCAATAGCGGAGAAATGATCCAGAGAAAATACGGACTCCATAGTGAGCGATGAAGTGAACGGATTTGCATCAGAACTTGACAGGCAGATAGACCACATTCTAGGCTCTCTGACGGTATAGTCACGTGCCTGATAGCTTCAGAAACGATGGAGCTATTCAAAATATCAGAATGCCGGCACTGGGCGCCTAAAAATGACATTTGGGCACTAAAATTCATTTCTTCTCTTTCTCCTTTGTTTCTCCATCAATTCTTTGGCTTCTTTGATTGTTCTGGTATGGGAGTTGGACTGCAGATGTGTGCATTCCTTTCTCATACCACAATTGACGTTATTCCTTCAGTTTCTTCTGCTTCTTGGTGGTTCTCGTGTGATAGATGACTGTCTGCATTGGCATTCATCTTTCACATCAGGATAGTCTTCTTGTGTGATAGATGGCTATGATGAGGGTCCATCGTGCTTATCCTTCACATAAGGATCATTCGATATAGGTGTTATCTTCCATGTTCACTGTACCAAACCTGTTTGGTGCATGACACCAGGTGGCTGTACGATGCTCATGTGTCCTAGGTGAGTCGTTTCACCTTCTTGTGTTTTATTTGCCTGATCTTGAACCTTCTGCATCGCTGTTGATGCCTAATGACTCTATATGGACACTCTTGGTGGTTGGTGGGTGGCCTTGACAACACTGGTGAGTCACCATCCTGTATTCTTGGGCTGTAGCACATATACTGACTCTGCAGCCAGCAGTGCCACTTCGAGTTGAGTTGAGTTGATGTTGCCACCACTAGTCATGCTGTCACCATCACCATCACCATTGTCTCAGTTTCATTTGCCATCGCCATCACCAACTCTCTTGCTCTCGACCTGCCTGAACACAAACACTCGACTTGTGGTGCCCAACACTTCAATTGGCACATTTCTCGGTATGTACATGTTGACATTGTCAACACTGACACTTCTCCATCAACTAGCATGCTTTGCCATCATGATTTTGCCTGTACTCAGTGAGTTCTGTGTCCTTTGTCCATTTTGACACATTCTGACGTTCTTGGTATAGTAGAAAGGTGGTGGTCTGCACAGGGAAGGTCTAGCCTGAAGCTGTAGGTAACCTCAATGGGCAAGCTACTGATATATTAGATATACCTGTAGGTAACTACAAGTATCAGTAAGTAGGAAGTAGTCAGTAGGTACTCACCTCAGTATGCTGGCAAGCTACTGAGGGACTATGGTAATAGACTCTACTGTATGTGCGATGTATGCTTATGTAAGTAGGTAAATATACCACAACAATCTGTTTATAACTCCAACACTTGGTTGCATTTTCAGCTGTTTTCACGTCATTTGCAATGCTGTGGGCATCCATGCATCTGCTCAATGCACCCATTTAGTTTCCAAAGCTATTCACATCGTCTGAGTGCTGCCTTGCAGCCTCCATAGGTGAGTCGGGTGGTTTAGCTTTCTCTTGGGGTATTCTGATGTTTTCTGACATGTTTGCAGATCTATTCATGTCTGTTCCAACATTAGAGACATCTCTGATCCCACTCAACGCATCTGCATGGCTCCCAATGCCATCCATCACCTTGACTCTGTGTTTCGTGTCTCCAGTACCCAGGTACGTCCTTGCACTGTCTCTGTGACTCATACCAGCCATTTCAGCTTCATTCTATGTGTCCAGAGCATCTATCTGTCCACCTGATCCATCCGCCCATCCAGTCAACATGTCTGTTTGGCTCCCTGGGCCTGTTGCATCATCTGCATGCCATCTTGTCCCTCCAACTTTGTGCATGTGTGCTTTGAAAATTTGCCAAGTACGATGACATGCCCACCCCAAGCATCAACAATGGTAACAATGCACAATGCACAACCACCCATCTCAATGCAATGACAGGTAAGGAGTCCCTCACCAGGTCATCCACAGTTCACCACTGACAATGCCAACCACACCACCCAGCGACCATGACAACAGCAGCAATGGTCGTGGCCAACACCATCACCCCCAGCAACCATGCAGCAGCAAGTTTTTTACACCTGTGGTGTCCTGATGATGATGGCAACCCATCCATCTCCCCCAGCATTGACAATGACACCATGCAAGAGTCGAAAAAGAAGTCAAACCTGCCACCCTCTGTGACTCCCTTTACCCCACCTGTGGCATCAGTTCCTCCCCATCAAACAAACAGCACTCAGTGCATTCTTATTTGTCGTCACCAGAGGCATCTCAACAACACCCACACCAAGGGCTACCATTCCGGCATGACAACAAGTTATTCATACATTGCATGTAGCACTTGTAGTTATGTAATAAAATATTGATTCATTATTGTTGACCCATTGCCCTCTCCTTGTGTGAGCCACAACAGTGAGCACACATGGACAACAATGGCAACTTGGTGATGACACGAGGAAGTGGTGAAGGTGTGGGCAATGGTGCCTGCACCTGTGCAGTATTGATGAACCTCTCATGAGGTATAAGGGAGGTCCACCAGTAGGTGATGATGAGGACCTCCCTGGAGCAGCAGATTACTCATTCTGGAAACTTGATGCTCTCGAGATGTTGTCTTGAGGGCATACATCCACAATAGGCAGTGAGGGTGAGCTGGGGGAGAGGTCAGGTCATTCAGATATCTTTTCGTTGTAGTGGGTAATAGGTCAGAAAGACCGTGGGAACCTCAAAAAAGTGGTGCCAAGGGTGCAACAGGGCACTGTGTTATCTGCAATTTGAAGAGATGTCCTGAGGGTGGAGCATGTGAGGAGGGTGGCTCATGAAGCTGAGAGGACATTAGACTTCATCTGTGTGCTCTTGACTCATTCTAGTGCTCATGTACATGATGTCAGAGAAACTGCACAAAGGTGATAAAATAGAATGCTGATGGATGATGTCTGAGTTCATGGCATGTGCAAATGGAATCTCATTGAAATTGTCATGACAAACCCATGAATGTGTATTACTGCCTCTCAGAACTTGGGGATCACCTTATCAAGATTTCATCATGCACTCCAGTGGGTGGAGCTGTGGCAACAACTGCTAGACAAGCTACAACCAACCACCATTGATGTTAGACATCACAGTAGTAATTTGTGGGCATCATATGTACTAACCTCCTGAACATTCATCAGTTGTCTGGATTGGTGGAGGTGGCAGCACTACACACATGTACCAGATCATCCAGGTAATTGTTATTGGGGTAGTAGAGCCTTGCTCATTTTGTCATTGTTGGCTAGATACCATTCAGTGGGAAAAGGTTTGTTGCCTGTTGCCTGTTGCTGTTTCTTGTGGTACTGCTGGAAGTGTTCCTCATGTTGGATAAATGAACATGATGGTCTGTGTTTACTTGTTTATACTATGGTACAACAACAACTAAGGTCTAAACGAACACAAAGCACACTAGGCAGCAAACACATGACAATTGGAATAATATTGGTAAGGTTCAAAACAATCTTGCCACTTGGACCCATGTGCCATTTGACTGAGATCCAGCTCTACACCCCCCCTTGGCATAATTAATGTGGTACATGGATTATAGAATGGATCCCTTTTGTCAACAGGCACCCACAGAAGCAACTGGCCATGTGGACCTCTAATCCATCCATCTTCATGAAATCTAACACATTGGTGAAAGGCCTGTTTATCATGGAAACAAAGCTTCTCTCTGTCATGCAATGCATGAGATGGCACAGAAGAGAAACTAATTAAATGATGTGAGATGGGATGCTGAGTATCACTGTGGAAAGGAGCATCATCATACTCTGTATTATATGGAAGTGAATACATGTAACAATATAGCTGAAGACTAGTATGCTTACTATTGTTTGAGGAACATGTATAGCATTCATTTGATTCTTGGAGGGAGGCCTTCCCTTCATTATTGATGATTCTGACCTCTCTGTCAGCATCCCAGACTCTCACAGTGTTGTCCCATGAGCCTGACACAATCTTTGTGCCATCAGGGGAGAATGCAACTGATCTAATGCATTCAGTGTGGCCTTGAAGTGGACTGCCAATCAGCACACCCTTGTCAGTATCCCAGACTCCCACAGTGTTTTCAAGTGAGCCTGAAACAATCCTTGTGGTATCAGGGGAGAATGCAACTGATATGACCCTGTCAGTGTGGCCTTGAAGTGGACTGCCAATCTGCACACCCCTGTCAGCATCCCAGACTCTCACAGTCTTGTCATATGAGCCTGACACAATCCTTATGCCATCAGGAGAGAATGCAACTGATGTGACCCCCTCCATGTGGCCTTGAAGTGGACTGCCAATCTGCACACCCCTGTCAGCATCCCAGACTCTCACAGTCTTGTCATGTGAGCCTGACACAATCTGTGTTCCATCAGGGGAGACTGTGACTGATGTGACCCAGTGCATGTGGCCTTGAAGTGGACTCCCAATCTGCACACCCCTGTCAGCATTCCAGATTCTCACAGTCCTGTCATCTGAGCCTGACACAATCCTTGTACCATCTGGGAAGAATGCAACTGAGCTGACCCAGTCCATGTGGCCTTGCAGTGGACTGCCAATCTGCACACCCCTGGCAGCATCCCAGACTCTCACAGTCTTGTCATGTGAGCCTGACACAATCCTTTTACCATCAGGGGAGAATGCAACTGATGTGACCCTGCCAGTATGGCCTTGAAGTGGACTGCCAATCTGCACACCCCTGACAGAATCCCAGACTCTCACAGTCTTGTCATGTGAGCCTGACACAATCCTTTTACCATCAGGGGAGAATGCAACTGATGTGACCTTGTCAGTGTGGCCTTGGAATGGACTGCCAATCAGCACACCCCTGTTAGCATCCCAGATTCTCACAGTTTTGTCATCTGAGCCTGACACAATCCTTGTACCATCAGGGGAGAATGCAACTGATGTGATTGCCTCAGTATGGCCTTGAAGTGGACTGCCAATCTGCACACCCCTGTCAGCATCCCAGACTCTCACAGTGTTGTCATGTGATCCTGACACAATCCTCGTACCATCAGGGGAGAATGCAACTGATGTGACCCCAGAAGTGTGGCCTTGAAGTGGACTGCCAATCTGCACACCCCTGTCAGCATCCCAGACTCTCACAGTGTTGTCATTTGACCCTGACACAATCTTTGTGCCATCAGGGGAGAATGCAGCTGAGACCCTGGAAGTGTGGCCTTGAAGTGGACTGCCAATCTGCACACCCCTGACAGCATCCCAGACTCTCACAGTCTTGTCATGTGAGCCTGACAAAATCTTTGTGCCATCAGGGGAGAATGCAACTGATCTGACCCAGTCAGTGTGGCCTTGAAGTGGACTGCCAATCTCCACACCCCTGTCAACATCCCAGACTCTCACAGTCTTGTCATCTGAGCCTGACACAATCCTTGTGCCATCAGGGGAGAATCCAACTGATGTGACAGAGAATATGTGGCCATGAAGTGGACTGCCAATCTCCACACCCCCATCAGCATCCCAGACTCTCACTGTCCTGTCATCTGAACTTGACACAATCCTTGTGCCATCAGGGGAGAATGCAACTGATGTGACACTGTCTGTGTGCCCCTGAAATAAAACCTGGGCAGCTGGCCAATCTTTGTCATGCCCTTCAGCAACTTTGGCAATGCAGGGGGAAATTGCCCCTAAATCCTTGTATGGTATTGCATTTTCAGGAGTAAATGGCAGTGCAGAGATGTACAAGTGGGGAGTACTTGCAGAAGCTCCACTGGAGAAGTTATGGATGAACTTCACACCATCCCTTGCCAATGCTGCAACATCCTGATGTCCTGCCTTCCCCTGGACCAAATGTATGTTATACAGAAACTCCCCATCCCACTGATTTACTTACCTGAGACCATCTTGCAACACTAGAGAGAGCAGGTGCAGCATTACCAAGTACACCCAGCAAACTCAGTACCTCAAACCAGAACAGGATCCTTTCATTCCCAAGAATATTCTTCACATATCCTGCAAGTTCAGGATCAAACTCAGTTGCCTGCAGATGCTTTGTCCAGAACTGACATGAGTATGACAGCTGAGGTGGAATCTTGGCTTTCACTCTATCAGCCAGATCAGGTACATCTGAATTGAGCAGGTAGGAGCTCTGAAGTCCACAGATATTGAAGCATAGACCACCATGAAGGACATGGAGTGATGCAACAGCTAGGTCTGCCTGAATACCCGACTCACCAACAAAATAATCCCCACTCCGTAAGTGATTAGTCAAGAAGTCATGGAACGAAGAATGGAGGAGCCGGACAGGGTTTTTGTGGTCAGCGACGCCACTCAGCAATGAGCCCATGTAGTCGAGAATGAGGGCAACTTCGAAACGATCATCTTCATGTGGGAAGTACATGCGCATTGCATGCAATGCACCCATTGGGAGTGGCTCCAGCATATAAAGAATCTGTCGCATTAAGGACCGGAACCGTGCAAGAGGCCTTTGCCTCTTGCCTACAGCGCTTTCGAGGACTGCAGTGTACATCTTGTCTAGAAGTGTTGCCCCTTCCCCTGCCGTGCGCGCCATCAAGTCGTCGAAGCGCTCTTCGACCGTCCCACCAGCAGTGCCTGGTCTGATCCACTCGCAGGCGAGTCGGGCCCACTCGAACAAGCCATCGGCTCTGTGCACAATCTGGTCGATCTTTGCTGCACCAATACCTCGTCCACTCTTGAGCTGCTTGGATACATATAAATGAATATCACGTTCAGCAGAGACCTTGTCCAAAGAAACCGTTTTCACGTGCTGCCCATCGCGGAGAGCAACCGTGATGTCGGCTGATGGTCTGCATGTGAGCAGAATGCGGAAGTTGGAAGGGAGAGAAGCAGCGTCAGTGAGCACTTTCAAGATGTGCATTCGCGATGCATCGAGTCCGCTCTCATCCAATGCATCGATGACCACGACGACGTTTCCGACTCTCCCACCCGAAGCCTTCGACAGAGGTTTCAGGAGCCTCTCCCACTGTTGCATCACGTCGTGTGTGGCCTTGAGCATGCTGTCGTCCTTGACAGCTCCAACCAAAGCCCGTCGAAAGGCAGGGTCACGGTTAGCTAGGTCACGAACAATGGTCGATAACATCTTCTCCTCTCGACGTTCTACCTGCCGATCGCGCGCAAAGCAAAAGCATGAACAGAGCCCTCCCGCATTTTTGTACTCCAGCGCGACGGTGTGAGCGATGGCGGATTTTCCCCTGCCAGCCTGGCCGTGAAGCCAGAAGATCCGTGGCACATTAACGTCGGGATCGTTAATCCAATCCACGATTTCTTTCAGAATTTCCATCCTTGTTCCATCCAGGCATTTCTTCGTTGTATCTGGCCCTGCGCCCTCTGCATACGCCATACCATCTAGGTTCAGGTCCTCGAAGACATCAAGGACACGGTGTAGGTCGACGGATGTGTCGCGTACTGTGCGATCGCGGAATTCTTGCATCAATCCATCCAGCGCCTTGTTGTATTCGTCGACGATGAACTGTGTTTCGGAAAAGATGTTCTTTGCGGCTCTTTTCCCTGAGATGATGGCTAGTTAGCAGGGCATCATGGAAGTATTCGGAGTGGCATACACAACTTCTTGGCTTCAGAATAGTTTTCGATAAACTGGGCACAGCTACTGACCACCTGGGCGATGCGCGCTAGTGTATCTTTCATCATATCCAGGTTGGCCTTGGTATCTTCTTCAAGAAGGAATCCATAGACGCTTTGAATTTTTGAAAGTAGACTGGAGACCGAATGGTCTAGGTTTGCTTGTGTAATGATCACCTGACAGTGATATGAGATGCATGTCTTTTTCGACCAAAAGACACACCTGGGCGGCACCGGTAAGAAGCCCCAATGCCATCTGAGTGTAAGGGTGAACCTGCGTATAAATTCAGCCTGCTTGTCACTCCAAGGAAAATGCGATATAGTACATTGGCAATGGTACCGACTACGGTGTTGAAAGCCTTGAGTGGTTCGAGGTACATCAAGCTGATGGTGTCTATTTGAGAGACGATAGTGTTGATCCCACCGACAAGGTCGGCGGCATCTTGTGTAGCACGTGAAGAAGGCCCTAGTGTGTCGAGCTCTTTTTTGGCAGCATCGATCTCATCACGCACAGTCACCGGAGCGACTGCCTGGTCCACTGTGCTTGTCGGCTCGGGCGGCTATTTTGTAGACGAGCGTTCAGCAACTACACGGCCTTAGATCCGCTTGAATAAATGCACTCACGTTCATAGAGGCACTTGCGTTCGTTTGGTTGGAACGACGACACGGTAATAAATTCTTCAACTTCTTCAGTTTTCCTGGAGCGATGTCAGTGGATCTCGCCGATGTGGAGGCGATATTGGGAGTATGGGTGGGCGGTGATCCTTGAGTCTGGTTTCTCGTCGCTTGATCAAGACGCTCTCTGGCGAAGGACGAATTGCGTACCAGGGTAAACTGAGGGTCTGATGTGACCTGAATCGGTTTGGTTTTCCAAGGTTTCAGCATAGAGCGACGAGTATTGGGCTGATTATTGGTCATGCGTGACTCGGCGACGGCAGGAGAAATACAGGTTTGTTGAAATCTTGCACTTGTAGGTCGAGAGTAGCAACGATGAGAAGCGAGAAACGCTTGCACAGGTTTGCAACGTCGGTATGTAGGCAGTAAGGCGGCCTATCACAAACCACATACCTGCCCAAGTTGATTCCCTTTTCGGCGCGCCCATGGCCCCGCATGTAAATTTCCCCGCTGCTCATATAGTGCAGTAGTAAGGTGCAGGTTTGACGATCGCCAATACATATGTACAAGGATCTACTCCAATCCTCGCCGCTGCAGAGTTGGGTTTTCAGCTCGGGCACGAGTCAAGGAGCGTTGGATGTGGGCAGAGGAACGACTATCTTCCTCTAGTAGAGTCTGGCTTTGGGAGACTAGGGCAGACAGGACACATGATTGGATTGTGATTAGACCCGTGACGGATGTGACTGCCTAACATAGGAAAGCGTTCAATGAAGGCGCCCGTCGACTGGGGTACGTAACGAATTCGAAAGTGATTCTTCCGAAACAAGTTCACCTTGACCCGCTCGCCCGCAAGGGAGAGCTCGCCATGATGCGCAAATACTCCAGCTCAAGTTCACAGTGCACTTGATCTGGTCAGAAGGTACCTCCTCTTCTAGCCCTGCTGGTATGGCATACATACCACCTGCGTCTTCCTTCAGGGCATTGCGAAGATACCCGCCTCGATAACACGTAAAACCTGATAGATGAGCACACCAGCGTAGACCTTGACGTTCGGATGGCGAGCTCCCTTATAGCGCTGCTGTCTCCTCATCCTCGGTGAATCCTATCGCATTTCACGTGCGGTCTAAACAGTAGAACACTCTGTCTTAGCAATCCTGGACGCTCTCACCGTGTCAAGGTTTCCTCTGCGTGCATACGTCGAATTTCTCATCTCTGTGACCCCTGGGGTGCAAGTAAATCCTAACTGGCTAAGCTCGACCTTCGTCATTATAGGTGAGTAGTACGAATCAAAGGCTTTGGGACAGCCAAGGCTCAGATCAACAAAAAGGTCTGACTCTCTGACAACGGGTCACCCGCCTTGTGATCGCAGACTCGATCCCGAGCCCAAGGGCCGATATGTATTTGGGATGCTATGTAATTCGTGTCAGCGGTGAGATTTATACGGGAACAAAGTACGTTCTCTCTGTCTGGTTGATGCTGCTCACCTATGTACTTCGGACCTTGCTCATCGGAGGTCTTGGACCTCCTCCTCGTCACGACCGGTTGGCTATTATGCGACATGAGGTCAATACAAGAGCTCCTCAGACAGGAGCAGTCATAGTTCAAGAGGTGCACTCTGGCGTGCATAGCAGATGGAAAAGGTGAGCACTGTTATGAATATTGTTACCATTTGTTTTTTCCGCATGGATTGATTGATGGAAAATGGCCAACTAGCTCATTCGAGGGTCGTGCTTTGACCCGACAAAGTGAATTGGGAGACTATGTTGGCGTGGTGATCACTTTTTGGACATTATGGTCCTAGACAGGTGGTAGCGTCCGAGGCTGCAGCATCGGCGATTGTATTGTACCTGGCAGAGTGTACGAACAAGACGAGAATGTGTGGGGATGTAAGGTATTTAATCTATTGGTGGAGTAAGATTGTGATTAGACAGGGAATAAATGTGTATGTGACACGCATGCCGATTCAGTTTCCACAGGCTGGTGTACCGTAGGTAGAATTGGCAGGCCGAAACCACAGCGCGCGAGCTATTTGAGTGCAGTTAATACTGACAACCCACCGTGAACTCGCATTCCTAGACAGTTAAAAAAAAAAGTACCTCCACGAAGGAGGAGAAAGTTCCAAAAATTATTAGACCAGCCCCAGAGTAGTCTGAATCGAGTTTCACGATCCCGTGAAGGGAAAAACGTGAGCCACGAAGTGAACTGAAGGGCGAGGTATTCTCCGTCCATCAAGGATCCCATCCCGCCTTCTCGTACGCAGAATGGATGGCAGAACTTCCCAAAGGATGTCCCACCACCATCCACACATCCCGAGCAAAAACCAATGATTTTATCCCATACTGAACCTAAACCTAGGCGGCGGCAACCCCCCGATCGAACGTTCCCATGAAAAAGCCCAGGGCCGCGGAAGATCCTATGTCAGACAGTACCGCTTAGTGAATACTCCCTGTCCGCAAGTACCTCCGTATGCTGACTCGGACACAATTTCTTCATGTAAGAATGTTCGCCGTGCATGGTGGGTTTTCAACTCCGCCATGATCAGTGGAGGCTAAGTCAGGCCACTGGCCCACACGATGTGCTGCACGGGAAGGGCACCCTCTTCAGCGGACACAGCTGCGCGATAAAGGTGGGGGATGGAACCAGAACTTGTGTGGAAGAGAGCCATTGAAAATGGCACGAGCCTCGCCCGATCCCCGCGACGCCTTTCAAAGCCTTCGTTACCCGAAGCCTCCCCCGGTTCGACCCAGGATCTTGGGCATATACGAGCGTCAAGGCTGCTTGTCTGGTACGTCGCTCAGTCATTATGACTGGACCCTGCGAGAGTCGATCGAAGGGGATTTGAATACTCAGACCTTAGCCCGCTCACGAGTGTGAACTGGACGACGCGAAGCCGCCACTGTCCTGTGTGTTGTGAGCGTCGTGGCCTTGAAGCTGGTCATCCACAAGGGCATTTGCAAGTCCGACGCAGAACACTCAAAAGCTCAGCTAATCGGCGTTTAAATTACATCAATCACACCTCGACTAATAGCACAACCGTCACAACGGCGCGAACAATATTTAGACCGGTGAGAAATGTAGTGGAAAACTTCAAGTATAAAATGACTTTAAGATGCATACAGTTTTCCTGATCGTGGCCGCTGGTACGACCTGGTTGGATGATGCCTACAACACCACTTCATCATAAGTCTTGTATTAGAACCCATTTGTAATTGTCATGGTTCGCGTTGACACCAACAGTGCTAACTCTCCAAGCCAGTAGATCCTATGGTCAGTACGATGTGGGGCGGACACTTAGATATTATACAGGTGTTCAAGTTGTCAACAACAATGGGAGATTTGACTCGGGATGTTGACAATATGCATATTGCCATCGAGGCTGCCACCTGGTAACTTGGTGAATATTGTGGCCTGGGATAATTGGTGGTTGAATCGTACTACTTTCTCGAAAACTGTAGCAACTTTAAGGGAATAAGACCAATATGTACTGCGAAACAACTTACCACAGTGACTACCGTACCATCACTGAGTCTCTCCTTCCTCGGTACTAGCTCGTAGCCAAATATCCGTGGTAGGATAACACGCCACCCTGCCCAGTACACAGGGCCAAGAAATAAGACGCCGATACCTACAACACAATACCTGTAACAGGGAGGTGATCACAAAATCAGATGCACAGCCAGAGAGACACACAAGTAGTATGGCAAGGGTGGAGTGTCGCCTACACCATTGGTAGGTGGTAGAAGAGGGGCGACCAGCACTAACGGCACATAAAATGGTGAGTAGACAGAGGATTCACCATCCCCGATCACTTACAGAAAACAGCCACAGCGAGATAAAAGACAGCAACTGGCCACCAGACTTTTCAGAAAGTTAGTGTGACAGCACTCACACAGCCCCAGAACGGCTGACCCTTGAAAGGTCTTGGATGGTGGGGCTTTGCCCAACGCAGCCAGAATAGACCCTTGGGATAATATGAGTAAAAGCGGGCCTGAGAAGATGTAGCTGTGTAACAGACAATGACGATGAACAAGTTTACAAATTGATTTGGGTACCCGTAGAGGTCGAGAATGAAAGGAAAGGCAACTTTCATAGGTGGGGCGATTATGACAATGGCCTGAGACAGTGAAGCAATGATGAGTTGGGTTCCTTTCGTAAAAAGCGATTCCTACCGAAGGAATAAGGTGAGCAATTAATCCTGGCATAGGTGATTCCCCAGTCGGCCAATTGGATGCCCAAAACTTATTTCCAAACGGCAAGGGGATGCCTTCTTTTGCTAATTCTAGTGGAGAAAAATGAAGCAATACAGCATCGTGTCGGACAAATCAACTGGTTAACAAACCTTGGTTTACACGTGCAGCAGAAAATGTCTTGGGCATGTGAGTCAGTACATTGTTTAGTCTTTCATAACACTGACAGAAGAGATGACGGCCTGCGGGCATCAGGATCAATATTCGGGTGTAGTCATATCAAAGATAAAGATAAGTACCCCAATCGCGCTGTTGCACAACAACCAAAGGGATGGTCAGACCATATTAAATAAACGCGACTTGGCACACCTCAGAGCGACAAATACAGAAAGTGCCCGTTTCGCAGCTGTGCCAAAGACATTTCCAAAAAAAAGATCTGCCATAGTAACACCGCTTTCCACAATCTCTTCCTGTCAAGTGACAAAACAAATAGGTCCTCCATGAGTGCTTAATAGGTGACATGTCAAATAAAATGACCACCTTTGTTGCCACGCTGAAGTAGGCAATATTAGCGAGTATATACAAGAGAGCGCATATCCCAAGTCCCAAAGGCCCTGCAATTTTGAGCGTCCGTACTGGATTGCGAACATTGTTGAGCACATAATTGACATTGGACCATCCAGAATATGCATCGAGGACTTTGAACATTGCTGCCGCATACTGCTCAGAAAAGAGGACCCGGTCAGAGCGCACCACCCAAACAAGCTAATGCTAACATAGTTGCTGTCGCGTGAGCTTCCCGCAAAGGCATTCCGAAAATTAGCGGTTGGATCTGTGATGTGTGTTTTGCCGGAAAGCACTGTCCAGCCGGTGACAACGACAAAAAGGAGGATAAAAATCTTGAAAGTGGTGAGAACCTATGTGCGAGGATAAGTTGCATTTCATGATAACTTGAGTGCGGCTACATCCTTACATTCATAACCAGCACACCAGTGCGGGGGGTGATACCATGAAGGATGGTGACAAAACAGATAGCTGGACTGGCATATCAGAACCGATAAAATGCAGAGCGTGAAATGCAAACCTCCAAGTGCAATTCCGCGCTCAGCCCATTCTGAAACCTCTTTCCCTGCCGCAACAAGGATACTATAACCAATATGATTGGATGAAATGTGTTATCAGCGAGTGACCAAACCTACTTGCTCGCAAAAGCCTAAACCCAAAATAGCTAATCGATGTGAGACTCAGTGTAACATTTATGGAAACTTACGATGCACCCGCTAGCAGTAAATCCCAGTAGAATCGCATTTACAGCATACACAGCCGTCGCAAGGTACTTGGGTTTCCTATACGCCATTTCGAGGTACACCTTTTCCCCTCCACTTCTGGGGAACATGGTACCCAATTCGAGCCATATGAACAACCCGCAGAATGCTAAGATGAATCCGAGCACCCAGACCATAAGGGATGCACCGATGGAACCTACACCGGATAGGATGGACGCTGGTGTGGAGAAGATATCTGTTCCGATGATACGTCCGATGATGAGGAGTGTGCACGATATTACGCCGAGGTGTCGGCCGAGACCACCGGCTGCGCCTACAACGAGATAACGTTGAGTGTACATACTGATGAAGCATGTTCGTACCTTCTTCAAGCGATAGCCCACCAGGACTGGTGTCTTCATCAACGGAGGAATCATAAACCAATGCGGATTCCTTCTCGGCCGTGATCTCGTTGACCATACTTAAGGAAGCAGCTCGTTGTGCCACCGAACAACTGCTGGCTATATACCTGGATCATTGTTCAGGGACGATGGTGATTAGTTTTTCCGGCTTAGGAGTGATACGTGCGGTATCATGGTGGGAAGATGATGAACCGAATAGTAGCGCTCTTAGAAGCCGCGGATGTTTTTGGGGAGTTCAGTTGAGCAACATGATCGCCTTGGTGTCTGACACCCCCGATGATCGCGAGAATGTGCCTCTGTCCTACCGAGACATGTCGACCTCAACTTTGGCCTTCGTTTCCCAACTGCTATGTCATGCTTGCAATGATATCGCAATCCAAGCTGCCTATTGAATGAATGGTTTGCATAGTCTGGTCATCAATTACCGTCCGTGGTACAAATGGTCCCATAAAGCTTGGGCATGGGCAGTCGCTCTCATGAGTCCTCATGCAGGTGGACAAATGGTCCGCACAATGGTTGTTTACGGTCTAGGTGCACAGTATCGGGCACGCACAGTATGAAGTCTGAGAGCTCATCAATACTCCCATGAAGATGCTGAACTTCTGGGCCTTGGCCATGGGATGTTGACTACTGCAACACCGACTCCTGGCACAAGCCTCAATAACGCTATCTGGCAACCCAATCCGAATCAGTTAAACCGCTACAATATAATAAAGCGTACTTAAATAGGCCCTAATGTACCCCTCAACACACACATCGTATTTGCACTCAGAATAATGATAATATCCAGGATACGATCGTGGCCAATAACACCAATGTACACGCCCAAGGAACTGCCAAGAAAGCAGAGACATTTACGAGCGGCACGGCTAGCCCTATCGTTTGATTTAAGCAATCCAGCAGCTGCATGTCAATATTCGACGGCAACGGCGCATCGGGGGTATTTTCGCAGTTGCTGAATGTCGCTGAATTATTGTACTCATCCAGTGTGAGCACGGCGCTACTTGCGCGATAGTATTGGATGGCCTGTTCCGGTTGCGGCGCATTTGGAGAACTGATATTGAAGGGCGAGGGTGATTTGGAGCTAGACGATGAAAGATGTGAAGAACAGTTTTGATCGATGGAATCGATAAGGGAGGTGATAGTGGTATTGTCGGATAAGATGCGGAACACGGTGTTTGGATCCGAGTTGTTAGAGACGAACGCCGCCTCCATGACAGGTCCTCCGAACCGGCTGGTATTATACGCATCGCCGTACTGAAACACTGTATTAGAGACATCAACGCATTCAGGCAAGTCACGAACTCACTTCTGAGCCGTTGAGATAAGGCTGAGTGGCAGTTGCACCAGGCCCCCACACCATAGGCCAGAACCAGAATGGAAAATCGCGACCAGCAACACCACACCCTGTAACACCGCCGGGGTACCCACTCCCGTACGTCCTTTCCGCGTCGATCTCAGCTCCAACGCCCTACTAGTATAGAAATGAATAATCGCGCTCACCTAGATCCATATATCTGAACCCTTGTCCCACCACCCGCGCTCCGCCCCGCGAACAACTGGCCAGCGGGGATAATGTAAGATTTTCCTCCGCCATGTCCATACGCACTCGCGCTACTCTTTTCGCCCACAGATAGAGGTATTGGGCTCCCCTTGCCGCCATAGATGCTCCCGCTTTCTTCCCCGCCTGGGCCGCCTTTCGATGAGCTTCCACTCTTCCCGCCGCTTCCGCTCCCCCCTTTTGCACTCCCGCCGCCGCCGCCCTTGCGGCGTTCGAAACGTCTTGACGGGCTTGCGAATAAGGGAATGAGCATGGGGGAAAATGAACAACGGACGCTCAACAACAAGACTGTCTAGCAGGAGCGTGTGCACCGTGCTTCGAAGTACTGAATCTATCGGGGGTGCCGATAGCAGATATGTGTCCGACCATGCAAGTTTTATACGAGGTACGGTCCTACGGAGCATGGATACATCGCCGCCGACCGGTGAATTGAAAACTGTGTAGGTGCATGCCAATCGTCATGGTGGTCTTGGAGAGCAAAGAGTCGGAGTCCATAAGCGATAGATAACTGGCAAAGTTGCTCGTCTCAGTTGAATTCGGTATCGTGCGTTTCACACGGGGCGGCCAACATCAAAGTTCCCTTTTTTGTTTCTGTTCTCATCTTTGACGCTGACTCGTATCATCGAGATGTCAACTGTGAGGCTGCTCTTTGTCTATGAGTTCAGATTTGACGATGTCTCACGACTCCATTCCCACACAGAATTCAATGGAGTCAAAGCGTTGACAGCAGGCGCCAGGGGCTAACTGCGGAATTTTCGAGGACCTCCACTAGCTCAGCCAACTGGACAGTGGGAAGCCGCCACATGACATATCCTCCTCCAACAGCACCGGACTCACCTAGTATCTCTCATTATCGCGGCCGAGCTCCTGACTCACCGAGTAGTACCCTGAAGGTGCCCGCAGTGCCAGTGTGACTGGCAGGTACCTCAACTTTCAGCACCGTCCATGGAGCCAATTAAGATTTGAATCCGTTTCTGGAGGAATTTTGAACGGTAGCACGGCGTGCGCTGCACATTCACCGATAACGGTTCTGCGAGCAGCCTGGTTTGTGCCGTCCACTCGAGTCCCAAGCTGCCCTTCCTGAATTACAAGGTGATGATGATAATATGTCACGACTAGGTATGTGGTTGTGTTCTTTGAGTGTGTTACTACCTAGATGTGATACAGCCAATGGGCTGTGAACGGGAGCATTTAGACTATCAAGCTAAGAGCAGGCTCTCCCCGCACTCCAAGGGTCCCTACATAGCCACTGCCCTCCGTACTCAAATGGAAAGGAATAAGCGCTGAGGCTAGATGTATGCACAGGCTGATGACGGTGTTCCGTGGGTTATTCCTTGCCTAAGCCTGACGTACATGGACTTCGCTCAAGGGTGAGTCATTGCTACTAGTCACTAGTTTGTCTGTGGGGACATGATCACGCACAACTTGAGCAGTCCAGTGTCACAACAATATATTTAAAGTGAGTGAAAGACGGTGGAATTCCCAGTTGGTAGGCTGAATACAAGTACTAAAAATAGAGTAGAATAATTATACATGGTAAGAAATACGCTGGGTATCATACGCTCCAGATTCGAACACCCAGAGCCTACTCTACACAAGGGTAGCGCAGTACAAACATGGGGTTAATTAAAAAAACCCACTTAAAATGAAGGAACGACATGAAAGGGGAAATAAGCCTACATGCAGAGTAGCGACGGTGATCATGTGAACGAGGATATGCACGATATCGCCAAACTCAACAGCACCAATGCAGGAACCGAAGGAACGGCAAATAAACCCGGGGAACCGTCGACAAGAGGCACCGAGAGCGCGATAGTCTGGTTCAAGCAATCCAACAGCGTCACATCAATATTCGACGGCAGCGGCGTGTCAGCGGTGTTCTGGTCGCTACTGAACGTCGCAGAATTGTTGTAACCGTCCAAAGTGAGTGCGACGCTGCTTGCACGATAGTATTGGACGACTTGGCCGGGTTGCGGTGCACTTGGAGAACTTGCATTGAAGGGAAAGGGGGATGTGGAGCTCGACGACGATAAGTGGGAAGAGCAGTTGCCAGAGACGGTGTCGATTAGGGACACGACGGTGCTATTGTCGGATAAGACGTGGAATGTGGTGTTTGGGTTCGAGCTGTTGGAGATGAATGTTGCTTCCATGAGGGCACCGCCAAAACGGCTAGTATTGAACGAGTCGCCGTACTGCGATACATTTAACGAAAAGAAATCGAGGACATCATGACGACAGACTCACTTCCGATCCATCGAGATAGGATACCGTTCCAGCTGCAGTGGTCCCCCACACAACGGGCCAGAACCAAAACGGGAATCCGCGTCCTGCAACACCGCGACCGCCAATACCAGGATATCCACTCCCATAGTACCTTCACCAAAGTCCTAAGTTCAGGTCCCCCCCAACCCATGAACCAACGAACGGGACTTACTTGGATCCATATATCTGATCTCTCGTCCCACCACCAGCACTGCGCCCCGCGAACAGCTGCCCAGAGGGGATAGTGATGGATTTACCGCCGCCGTAGCCATACGCGCTCGCGCTGCTCTTCCCGCTCGCCGAGGAGCCCTTGACTGGAACGGGGTACGGCTTGGGCCCGCTTCCGCCTGAGCTTTTGCCACCACTGCTTCCGCTCGAGCTTTTTCCACCGCTACCGCTACTGGTACCACCCTTGCTCCCGCCCCCGCCCCCTTTCCGTCGTTCGTGGCGCTTTCGAGATGTGGAGAAGAGGGGAATGTACATGAGAAATCGAGGTGAAGATTACACAGACCGGGGCGACTGTAGCGCGGTTGGGGGTACTCGTCAATCGATGTGGTAGTGTTGTGAAGGGAGTGTGCGAGTTCGTCCCCTTAGTTATAGTTCTGCGACTCCAAATGCAATGGCTATGCGAGCATTTCACGTTGACGCAGTGATCGAGACAAGGATTGGCGTGTCGTGCTTCTCTGGGGGGTCAAAATACCAGATTAGGAAGCATCCCCCTCTTTTCAGTCATGCTTGTGCTCCACCATCCCACTGCCTCTACTCGTGTCTCCATACCTGCGGTGACGTCAACAAGCTTGCGTCGAGCACCGCCATACCTCGAAGGAACACATGTGGTTGATACTGGACAGAACTACTACCCTGGATTGAAGCTCCATGGTTCTTCTGCCCTTCGGTGTCGCGATGTAATCCACGCGACAGTACATCATCGTCCGATACGCCATGTGAGCCAGTCTCAGATCAGTACTGTTCTGCACGTGTATTCCACCTTTTGGACTTGCCCAAGCATGTCGCATGATAGACTTCATGCTATCGTATGACTGGGAACATCAGCTCGACAATGAGTACATGGCTGCGTGAGCATACATTGCTCGATTTTTTATTTCTAACTGCCATATTCTTCTCCGCGTGTTGATACCCCGCACCGTAACAGGAAACGGTTCGTGGTCAAGAGCCGTGTACCTCGGACGGATCGCGTGCTTAAATTTCCCCTATTCCACGTAGCGGTCACTTGATCAAGCGGGTAACTATATTGCAAAACGCCGTGGGATTGTCCAGACACGCTAGAGATGAGCCATGCCTGTCGACGAGCGTTCGTCTCGAGGTGGAACATCGGAAGTGAAACGATCTGTTGCGTTCATGTTTGATAACATGTCGTCATAGCAGGACTTACAGTATACAGCGCCTCGATGCATAAAAGAAACAACCAATCGCCCGCTACAATACCGTCGCTTCAGAGTGTATGCTACTAATTGATGTATGCAGTAAGATATTATTACCTACATCTATGAGAATAAATTGCAGTGTCAAGTCCTTGCGAGTCATATGCGTGAATGTGGTATCATAATAAGAATGTTATACGAATGACGATATCCACGATATCACCATTCCCAGTAGTATAAGCCCCGGTATTGACGGTACCGCGAACAGGGCAGGAAGTGCACCATCGACGAGCGGAACAGACAACCCGATCGTCTGGTTCAGACACTCGAGCAACTTCGTGTCGATATTTGGCGGAAGTGGTGTATCTGGCATACTTTCGTTGCTGCTGAACGTCGCAGAATTATTGTACCCGTCCAGCGTGAGCACAGTACTGCTCGCGCGGTAGTACTGTATCGCCTGTTCTGGTTGAGGTGCATTCGGCGAGCTCGCATTGAATGGGAAAGGTGACGTCGAGCTGGACTTGGACAGGAATGTAGAGCAGTTGGTGGTGACTGTGAAAATAAGAGATGAGACTGTGGTGTTGTCGGATAAGACGTGGAATGTGGTGTTTGGACTTGAGTTATTGGAGATGAACGTGGCTTCCATGAGTGGGCCACCGAAACGCGTCGTGTTGAACGAGTCGCCGTACTAAGCACGATCGCTTTTGTAAGGACAAAGAGATGAATGGATGGAAGTGACTCACCTCTGCACCACTGAGGTGCGATTGGGAGTGTGCGGCATTGCTTGACCACACGACAGGCCAGAACCAGAAGGGAAAAGGTCGACCTAAAACACCACGTCCTCCAATACCGGGATATCCACTCCCATACGCCCTTCGCATCCATTCAGACCAGAAAAGCAATCAAGCCAACATCAGACGTACTTTGTTCCGAAAACCTGGTCGCGGGTTGCGCCACCAGCACTGCGTCCTGCAAACGGTTGGCCAGCGGGAATGATGATGGGCTTGCCTCCACCATAACCGTAGGCAGTTGCGCTGCTCTTTCCAAGCGAGGAGCCTCCGCCTGGAAGGGGAGCCTTTGATTTCTTGCCTCCTCCGCTCCCGCCACTGTTCTTCGACGAGCCCCCTTTTCCGCCTTTACCTCCTGAACCTTTACCGCCACCCCCGGAGCCCTTTCCTCCGCCACCTCCTTTCCGTCGCTCGAGGCGTCTGCGGGAGCGGGACTCCGAGAAGAGGGGAATGTACATGAGACGAAGTGGGTATGATTGTGTGCGAGAACATGGCCCTGTGTCTGGCAGATTTATGTGCTGCAAGCATCCACTTCGAATTCCTCCAGTGGATTGCCATATCAGGATATGAGGGGCTGTTCGCTGGAACCCTGTGAACACAGACAAATGACAACGCCTCCTCATGTCCGTCAGGAGATTTCTCTGGGCAGGCACGGCAATCGACACACTCCTCGCCTTTGAACACCGTGGTCAGCACACTCGAGGGTCCGGCTTGGCTAGGTGAGCCGATATATAGCTCTGTTCGTCGCCCATGGGGCTCTAGAGGCAACCCACGTCGTTGGGAGACAGTCCGAGCATAACAAACTACAATCCACTCGTTGCTGCGTTCAGCTTACCATGCTTCCAATCCTACTAGGTATGGGGAGGATATATGCGACACTCGGACCTAAATGTGCAGGGCCGTAACAAACGTCAAGTAGCGACATAGCGTAGCGGTGAGTGGGACTGCCCCTCAGGTTCAAGTCCACGAAATATGTCAACACAATCGTAAGGGCCGTCTGCCTTCCACTCATCTTCCAAGACCTCCAAGAGCCTCCGGGTATGATATACCCACCACCTGCTGGTCCCTTCTGGGCTGGTCTACAAAGCACCCATAGTACTAGACTCGATCGTGTGTAAAGTCGATGAGCGAGTGGAGACAGTTACAGGTAAGTGCTACAAAAGTACTAGTATGAGTGCAAGGGAACAAGGTCACACTCCCGTTGAAATATGTAACCTATTACGCAGAATATCTCACTCCTTGCTACGCTTCATTCGCGCATAGCAGCGTCGTGAGAGTCTGATTCGGAGTGCACGTCATTGATCCGCAGGATGCCAAACTACGTGACATGTGGTGGCCAGGCTACACCACATCACTGGGACTGAATTTTTCCGATAATGCTGTATATGCACTTTGCAATAAGTACCATGTCTAACACGTGACTATCTGACGAGGATAGTCATGCATGGCCTTATAAGTCTTTATAAGGCTTTAAGCTTCACACAAGATTTATAGGTAATGGTAACCTAACACATTATGATAGAGCATGGTAATACACAAACTATCAGTTCTGTAAGCCCATTCAGTCTATGTCAGATAACACTTGATCACACTTCTCATGTCCTTAAACAAGGACATGATTTATCAGATTGGCTGAACCCTGTATTGATCATAAGTTGGATAATGTTATATATGGTTGTATAAGGCTTTGAGCTTGACACAAAAATTATAGGTGATGGCAAGTTAGCCCATCATGATAGGCATGGCAATATACATGCTATTCAATAATGACATATATGGCTGTATAAGGCTTTGAGCTTCACACAAAATTTACAGGTGATGGCAAGTCAGGACATCATGATAGGCATGGCAATACACATCCTATTGGACAATGACATATGTTGCCATATAGGGCTTTGAGCTTCACACAAAGTTTACAGGTAATGGCAAGTTAGCCCATTATGATAGGCATGGCAATACACATCCTATTGGATAATGGCATATGTGGCCATATAAGGCTTTGAGCTTCACACAAAGTTTACAGGTAATGGCAAGTTAGCACATTATGATAGGCATGGTAATACATATGCATTCATTGAATCTGATACAATGCTCAGTCATGATAACTATTAATATACATAAATCCAATACTGTATAGGCTTAGGAATGTACAGCAAGGAGTATTTTATGGTTCACAGATGTATTCTAGCCAGACAATGTACATGGATTGCTACTATGTCATTGTGCTCATTGTCTTCATAAAATTCACTATATTGTGACATAGTAAATATATCTTCTTCTTCTGATGTAGACACAAGATGAACATAATGGGCATTTTTTGGCATGAATTTGCACATCTCTTATGTCACACATTCATATGACATTTATGTAATCTGTGGCACAATGAATGATGCATAGCCAGATATCAAAAGTGTGCACTTCCAATCCTATATGTAATTTACAGGTGACTCAAATTCCGAGTCATAGAGTATACTACTATTTAACTACAAGTACAGAAATTATGCACCGTCATAAGAAAGCCCCTCCGCTCACAAACCTTTCTTATGGAAGGATTTAGCCACGGAAAACCTTTGGATATCCGGGGGACAATATTGTGCAACTCTTTCACGCGTGAAGACCTCTCTGTCAAAGAGGTTAGGCATGGTAACTAGGATTGCGATGACTCACCGGTTCCACCAGATTAGTAGGTCTCGAATAAATTTTTTCTCTTGTGGGGTTTCGGTATTCTCGAAAAAATCAACGATGTTGTTATAAAAGGCATCGTAATCAAATTCCCCATCAATTATCCGCCAGCTTCCGCAGCTCGACAAGGCAAAATGAAGCTTGAATACTAGGATCAGTACCTATATCGTATCCCTGATAGACGATGGGAAGCATACCTGAACAGCGATATAAGCAATTGCACGGGGTGAGACAGACTTCATTCCAACCAATGCGGCCACGTGAGCTCGCGTGCGACGGTCGGAAGATCCCTGATTCTTCTTACGTCCACTTTCAACCTTCTTGGATACTGAACTAGGAGATGTGAAGATGGACTTGAAGGCCTTTGTGTGCGTAAGTTAATATACCACAATGATAGATGATCGGTGAACCTTAACCAGAAGCGAGCCCTTAAACAAACCGTTGCTGGGATTGTTCGCATCGTATATTCCACCTTCGTACAGGAATGAGGGCCAGGAGTATTCTGTGACGACAAAATCTGGATGATAATCACGAATTGCCTCCCGTGCGCTATCGAAAATTCGGCTCATCAAACAAGCTTGAATGATCAGAAATTACTTACGAAGAGTCTTCCCAGTTGTAGTCAACCGGACAGAGTAAACGTCCAGTAAGTTCGTGATCAAACCCTCGCCCATCTTTTATACCAGGGTCAAGAAGCTCCATGAGTTCAGTACTGTCTGTGGAACGTGGCTTGATCCAGTCTATCACTCTCTCCTTGAGGTGGTTCGTGTCTTCGGCACGAGCTCAATCAGCACCTTCATCCAGCTGTGGGGGAATAGTAGCTCATACAAATGGTATAACGTATTCCAAAGAACTCACATCATCGCAAATGGCTGCAAGTTGATGAACGTCCGATTGGGAATCGAATACCCCCCGCAGGAAGGGATGGTAGTGCAACAGTTCGCTGTAGGCACTCATCAAGCGGTCCTGTCTTAAACGAGCTGTCAGAACAAGATCCTCAATCGTCGCCGGACGGTGGCTTACTCCTTACAGTTAGTTGTGTTTCCATGGTCCTCAACACAGACGTGTCGGTCGGATTCGTTCACAAGGTCCTGGGCTCAAGCGGTGAGTGATACAACTCTTCGAATGCCACGCCCAGCCCGTATAAAACGGTTTCTGTAACAAAAGTAAGTCATTGGACCATTGGAATCTATTCCAAAGCTCACGTCGTTCGCTTTGGAGGATGTCGAAGAATGGCAACCTCCTCCCGGAGTGCAGAGATTTGTCGCCTCATGGCGACATCAGTTATGTCCTGGTCGTGTTCGGACTGGGCTGTTAACGGAGTAGCCATGGTAGTTGTAGTACGCGTCTTGCTGAGAATTAAAGAGTGATATATACCTGCACGGAATCCAGGACCGATGAGCCCTTATGAAAAGTTGGAGCGGCGGTTCCAAAGCTCAGGGTTCGGACGGATCATTCCTCGCATGCGCAGGTGTGGCGGAATTCAAGAGAAACTTTAATGGACAGTGAACGGCATGATCACTTTGAAGGCAGAATTAGACACGGTTCCAGGATAGGCTGATCGAAGGCGTGGCGACGGTGTCCTGAACTCTTAAGTAATCTGCATTCTCGGAGTGGCGCTATGTCAATCATCAAAATATATCAGGACCGTCAGGTGACACCTAGTCGGCCGTAATCTCATTTCATTTGTATAGCGTAGTTGGCCGTATCCTTATTTCACTTCATTTCATAACTTACCCCTGAAGTTTTTAGTTCGATCCAACCTCAAAGTTGGGATCTCGAGTGTAAAGTTGACCTTACCTTTCGGTGTAAATTTCTGGAATCCAGAGATCTGGATACTATCTTCATCCAAGTGTGCTTGCATTCGGATATGGTCCGCAGACATTTCGATAATGTCCTGCGTAACAGAAGGATGAAGTCCAGAGACTCATCAACGCACACAAAAGCATTTCACAAGTATTATTGGTGTAAGCAGTAACTATTGCACTCAAATGAATGATACTGATCTTGGAGAAAGTTGATGGCAAATAGATCAGCCCCGACGATTCTTGTCGACGTAGAAATTATCACATACCCGTTTGTCCAATACCCAGCTCTGGAAGCGTTCCTTGATCGCCTCGATATCGATGAACCCGGGTGGCATTGGCGAGAAACCTTCTTCTTGCCTCTACAATGGCTAGGAGTTCACACTCTTGATGATATGACGATCGTATCACCAGAAGCTATATTCGTGTTCTTTGAGCTAAACCCGATTGCGATCATGAACTTGTATGTTCATGTAGTGAACACAATCGATGCATTGCACCGCAGCCATGGTATCAGCGGTGCATAAAGGATCATCATCCAAGGTAAGTCTTATACCTAGCCAACCTAGTCGTATTGTACTGACGCGAGTTGCAACAGGAAGTAAATATTTAGTAAATGAGAAGAACATGTACTGTACTTTCTTGGAAAAGATTTTGGTTGTTCACTCTTACGTACAAGCACACAACGATGAGGTGTTTCATTCGAATCAGATGTCGGGACCACTGCGACGTCACCGGCGAGTGTGCAACGTTGGAAGTATGACACCAAGGATGAGCAGGTGATCAGGGTGGAATGTTGTACATTGTATGTCAGCCTCTATTCCCGGTCCATACGGCGAAAGCGAAGATCGAACCTAGCAAGGGCTGTCTTGGGCCGAACTTGGATGTATGGGGACCGACTAACCACACTGTTCCCGATATCAATTAGAGTTAAAAAGAAAGTTGAACCAGCCACACGTACATTGATCATCCAACTTTGCAAGATCCGTTCGGAATATACGGGCCGCTGCCCATTTGATCTCGAGTTCAGAAGTCTGAGATGTTCAGTTATAACTCAAAGAAGAATAGAAAGTACCCAGAACGTGTCATGGGAAAGGAACTTCCGCTTGAGCTTAAACAAGAGATACTTCTCCTTGCCTCGGGCGGAAACAATCATATCCTCGCCATGATCTTGCGTGTCTGTGGATGGGTTCATGACTGGTGAGTACTTCATCATCATAGATAAATATTAAGTCGATAGAATGACAATGACCAGGATGGAACCCATGCTTTATGAAAAAGTGATACTTGGGAGTGACAGAGAAGGTCGACGCTTCGTTACATGTCTTCGCCAGCGACGATCCCCACATTCCTTCGCACGAGGTGCTGTCAAGAGGCTTTGCATGTTTGGCGACATGATGCCAGAGGTGACACTCGAAATCTTGGAGTATTGCACAGGTGTTACTGCCCTTGCGATGTGGAATCAAAAGGCTTGGGCGCATTCAGAGCGGATGCAAGAATCTGTTGACACACTCCCATTGTTAATGGAGCTATCACTTAACATGTCGTCAATGTTCTTCTCGACCACCCCTTCATTTGCCAAGCTGGACATGGCACACAGGATCACCCATCTTGAAATCTTAGACGGATGGATTCTCTGGACTAGTACAGTTGGTATCGAAGAAATGACTCGACTTACTCACCTTGCGCTTGACCTTCACCTCTGGCACACTTGTGCCCAACACATTCGAAAGATCCTCGATCGTTGCTCTGCTCTCAAAGTTGTACTCCTGCAGGCATTTTGTAGTCGAAGTGAAGCCAATGACTGGCTGGAGGCTCGCGGCATCTACGACATTCGGATTGTCTGGACAGATAATTCGACGTGGATTGACTGGGACATTCTTGGTCTTGACAGGGAATCTTGCAACCTCTGGGATGATGCGAGTGAGATAGTTGCATGGCGGTGTAAAAATGATGGTACGTACCGATATAACATACAAGATGAAGAATGCCAATGAATGAATTCAGCCGGTCCATACGATTATCCGACCTGAGTGGGACCATCATTACCGCTGTCTGATTTCGATATAAATAAGTGGTACGATTAGCTGAAGCCCGAGCACACTGTAATCCATACAGTACATAGAAAAGCTGTAAAAGTCTTAACTGATGATAGTAGCTGAGCGTGATCGACTTTCACCTATAACTTGAAAGAATCCAAAACAGTCATGTGTGAATGTCATCGTCGTTGGACGACACTATAGTGGAAGTAGTGGCTGCCGTTGTCGCGTGGCCGTTGCTGGAGTTTGGAGTGGAAGTGACCGTCGACGGATCGATGCTAGGGCTGTAGGCTGAGGATGGTGGATCGTCGTCATCACCTGGGGCTGTTGTGATCATTTGTTAGTGGTGTGGTCTGATGCACAATGATCGCCGTTGGCGTGGTGGGCCATGTTGTTGTGACCGCCCTTGAGACTTCGAGAAAATTCCGAAGTACTGTGATTTGTAAGCACGACACTTCGAAAATGTTTGAAGTCGGCCATGCTAGGTTGTTAAGACTAGATAAATGGTACATTGACACGATGCATGCCATACAAGAGTCTGTAACGATACAATATCCTACATGTTACATTCCATGACTGTATCCATACGAACACTTAACATTTCAGAGTATTAGTATAGACTTTGATCCAGCCTTCGTATTGTCTTTCATAACATCGAGCGTCGTGAGGAGTACCTCCATATTTGTTCCCAACAAATCTTTGACATCACCTCGCAGTGCCTGAATGGCTTCTGTCTGCTGTCCCGACGAATCTTTGGCATCGCCTCGCAGTCCTTGAAGGGCTTTCACCTCACCTCGCAGTCCTTCGATAGCGTCCGCTTGCTTTGCCAGTAAATCTTTCAGCTCGCACCGTAATTCGCTGATGACGCCCTCAAGCTTTTGTGAGAGAGACTTCCCTGGTTCCAAGTCAATTTCAAACGGTGGAAGAAGACGGCGACGCTTGTCCGTATTGGGAACAGACTTTGCAGAGCCTATATTGATAAGATCACGTCCCAAGGGCCGGTGGGGAGTCTTGAAGTCACGGTGGATCCTTAGTATTCTAGCATGAAATTAAAGGCCAACTTACATACCTGCGGCAGATCGTCACTGTTTTCTCCTGACCGTTTTCTTTTCAAACCAATCCTACCGGTCTGTGTGATGGTCAGTAAGCTAATGGTGACTAAATCTCAGAGGACATTACCTTTATCTCTTCATCATCCAAAGTAGGTGGAGTTTCGCCAGGCGGAAGTTGGGAGCATATCTCATTACCGAACCTATCGCGAACCACGGATCCACGTCGCCGGTAGAATGGGGGCAACTGAACGGATTCTTCTGGCGAGCTCTCCTGACTATCAGGCGTACCCTTCAAAATCGCTGATTGACCATCATTGTATGATGGCGAACGTGAGTCATTATAGTAGTGAGATCGGGCCATTGAAATCAGTTGGAATCCTACTGAGATTCAAGGCATGCTCACTATTTGTGCATTCCTCAGAGCATGACTCCAGGCTATACCCTGTCGCGCCCATTGCAAGTTATTGCCGTCTTCCCTGAAGGCACACATTGATCGACTGCAAAGTAAAATGCTACGACCCCTGTTGAGTATCCGTTTGGTTAAGTGCAACATCGTTTGCTTACCATGGCTCCGGGATCATCACGAGGGGTGTGGAGACTACCAAAAGCAGTCCAGGGTGAGGCGCCATCCCCCACGAATAACGTCACGAAATGAAATGAACCAAGATTACGGCCGACTAAGTAATACGTTACAACAAAGCTCAGGTCAACAAGACCTCGCCGGCACAAAGAGAGGCAAACACACCACAGTGCCAGTGACTCGATGATCTTGATCACGTCCTTTCATGTTTATGCCCGGTGCCCTACTTTCAACATCACCTTAAGACGTAACTAATATCAGTGCCGGTGTACTGGGCCGCACACCTTTTGTCTTTTTTGTACTAGCTTTTTCTTCAAACCTTCCCTTTGCGCCGGGTCGTCACCGATGAAGGCGAGCATGCTTTTCTGGCGGTGTAAAAGCGGTACCAGACTTTACGGATTCGACCGCCGCCAAGACGTAGATATGCATCTGCCTCACACAGGGCCGTGGCTTACAGCACGGCTCTTGTGATCAAGACCGTTCGCATCGGGATTTTCCAACGAATGCTCTATCTTTCTGGCTCATTTACTGGGCAGTTGCTGTCTCTCCAATCATCCAACCGATGAAATTACCGTTCCTTCTCGTAGTAGTCAGTCTGTTCGCTATCGTCGTGTTCCAGATGAGTGAGATATTCAAATGTGGGGTACCTTGTAACCGTTCTTTCTTCTCATCTCGGGGCTTGTCGCACCATCGCCGAAGTTGCCAGGTTTACATTCGCAGAAGGATGGAGATTTTCGATACTCGGATTGAACTAAATCGATCCAACCGCATTTTGGAACGACCTGCGAAGAGAGCTAGAGTCTCATCAATAGATGCTAATGACTTGGTGCGCCCTTTAGACTTGTCAAGGTTCGTTTGATCCTCACTCTGCCATATGATATAGGTAACCTCTATCGAGGCGAGAGCCGGAATTTCATCGATGGGTGCCAATCACTCGGTGCGTCCTTATAAACTTATCAGGCTTTGTCTGATCCTCACTCTGCATATGATATAGCTAACATCCTTCGAGGCGAGAGCCGGAGTTTCATCGATGGGTGCCAATGACTCGGTACGTTCTTTAAACTTGTCAGGTATTGTTTGATTCTCACTCATATGATATAGCTAATGTCCATCGAGGAAAATGTCGTCCTTACCTTAGCACATGTTTCATCACAGAACCCTGTTGTCTTAGCACGGGCTACACCAGATACTACGCCAACCCAACCTGTAGAATCTGCACCTCCATCCATCGGCGTTTCTTTTACTACACCAGTCTCCGCACCGGTCGAGTCCACCGAACGTGCACCCATTGTTGGCACTGATGATTTTCGGCCTTCAGTGGTTGATACACAGAGTCAACCTCGAACGCGCCGTTTGCCTCGCCGCTATCGAGACGAACTCCCAGAATCAACATCAGCTGCAGTTCCCACCACCACTGTAGATCAGCCTTCCCTCCCCCGCCGAGTAATTCTTCACGTTTTTGACTCATTCCGAACTGCATTTAATACTTTTGGCATCGCTCGTGATTATCGCCATCGCCCCTCATATGATCCCGACTCGTTCCTTTCGATTAGCGACTTATCCGCCACGCCAAGGGTCAGTAGCCATGAATTTGGCTCGGTTGGACCCGAAGGCTGCGAGGACCTTTATGGGCCTTCGGGAGGTCGTGCACCTCCATGGCCTTGGGCGAACATGTCAATCTGGCGGTTGATGTCATGGCAGCTGACAGGAAGTAACCAGAAATCGAATGCTGAATTAACTCGTCTTGTCAAGGAAGTCATACGGGCTCCTGATTTCAAGATAGCGGATCTGGCCGAATTCAATACATCGAGGCGACTGGACAACGAAGGCACCGGAGTCGCGGATGTAGCTGGCGCTTTTAGCCGTGATGGCTGGAAGGAAGCGAAACCGGAGATTTCAATCCCCATTCGAGAAAAACAGAAAGAAGATTGTGGACGTTCATTTGCAATCCCTGGTCTCATGTACCGGTCTTTGGTGTCAGTCATCCAGACTGCCTTCTCTGAGCCCGTATCCCAATGGTTTCATTTTACCCCTTTCAAACGTATCTGGAAATCTGCTTCTGGGAGGGAGCAACGTGTGTTTGATGAACTATATTCGACCGATGCATGGAATAAAGCACACGACGAAATACAAAAGCAGAAGAGGACGGACAACTGTCAACTGGAGAGAGTAGTGGCAGGTTTGATGTTTTGGTCCGATTCAACGCATCTAGCCCAGTTCGGCCATTCGAGTGCATGGCCCATATATCTCTTCTTTGGAAATTTGTCGAAATACATCCGCGCTTCTCCTACTCCTGGTGTATGTCACCCAATCGCATTTATTCCTCCAGTAAGTGCTCTGCTATGTCTTTCCGTGTCTTGCAGTTCATAATGGAACATAGTTACCGCCATCGCTCACCCATTTTGTGAAGCAGCAAAAAAGCTGCTCAGATCTTTTGGCACACTGCAAACGGGAGTTGTTTCATGCTGTTTGGAACATTCTTTTAGACGATGATTTCATTGAAGCTTACAAGAATGGCATGGTAGTCAAGTGCTTTGACGGTATTTACCGGCGTATTTACCCAAGGATCTTCACCTACTCCGCTGATTATCCCGAGAAGTGAGTGACACTGATCTAGCTGTTGGTCATTTTTTGTGATATAGACTTCAGGGTGTTACTCGCAACTATTCGCGACAAAGGCTATTGTCCGTGTCCACGGTGCATAATTCCGAAATCAAAATTCTCACAAGTGGGGTGGTGGAATGACATTAAAGCTCGAGTTTCGCAGGCTCGTACCTACATGCAAGATAAAATTGTTACTGCGAGGGATGCAATATATCGGCTTGGCGCTCCGATTAAAGGCGCTGCTGTCGAGCGCCTACTAAAAGATTGCTCACTGGTCCCAACACTGGTAAGTCTTTGTGGAGTTCTAGAAGATAGAAGATAGTAAGCTTACATATCAAAAGAATGCGTTCACAGAACGTCTGTCTCCCCTTGGTTTCGAGTTATTCCCGATCATTGTCGTTGACTTTATGCACGAGTTTGAATTGGGCATATTAAAGAATGTGTTCAAGCAACTTGCCCGAATCTTACATGCTATAGCCCCAGCCAACATTGCGAGGTTGAATGAACGGTACGTGTACCTTTGTACATTGTCAACAAACTCAAGAGAAGCATCATATACAGATATTCGGCAGTGCCTCCATTTGGTATAGATGCCATACGTCGTTTCCCTCCAGACGCTGCGGAGATGACGCAAAAAACTGCACGTCACTTTGAAGATATGCTTCAGGTGACAACGTTCCCAGTCAAAGTTGATTTTCTACTTACGTGGTACAGTGCGCGATCCCCGTGTTTGACGGCCTTTTTCCAGATGAACACGATGCCTCAATCCGAATACTTCTATTTCGTCTTGCAGAGTGGCATGCCTTGGCAAAACTCCGAATTCACACTGAAGACTCGCTTGAGCTTCTCGAGCTATCGCTGAAGCAGCTTACCAAGAAACTCCGACGATTTGTGAAGGTAACTTGCGCAGTCTTCGAGACAAAGGAGTTACCTGTCGAAGCAGCAGCACGGCGGCGGCGGGGGGGGGGGGACGCAAGAAAAGAACCTGAACAGCCCTCGTCCCAAGAGCTTGAACTTGCTCACGTACAAGTTCCATGCCCTAGGCGACTATGTTCAAACCATCCGGCTATTCGGGACGACCGATTCCTATACAACACAAATTGTAAGTACAATTCACACTGAAGTATCGAGTGGCAGTAGTTTAACACCATGATCAGGGTGAACTTTCACATTGTCTGATCAAAAAATTCTATGGATTTACGAATAAAAAACATGTCTCGAAGGACCTCGCCAAGCAACAACGATGCTTCACGCACGTTCAGCGGCAGACGCAACTTGACAATCCACCGGAGTTTGAGGTTTCAGATATGGATATCATACCTCATCATATACTCTCTAGTAGACGCAGAAACGTCGTAAATCTGAGACAGCTTCTTTTTGACCTCCATGCACAGAACGACCCAGCCATCAAAGTGAGTAAACCACTCAAAACCACGAGTCAATTTTCTGAATACTATCTTTACAGCATGACTTCGTTCACAAATTAAAGGATCATCTCCTCTCACGATTACATCAGGACGACTATAACGACGATGAACGCCAGTTTAGTGCGCTTGAACGCAACAACCTCCGTTTTGTCAATAACCTGAATACCGTCACCGAGTCGAAGATCTTTCGCGTAAACTACACATCCTATGATATCCGCCGTCAACAGGACTTCATGCGGCCAGGCTCTGGGTGTACCGTTATGATGCTCTCAAGGGAAGATGGGCCAGATGCACACCCATTTTGGTATGCTCAGGTCCTTCGCGCATTCCAAATCCCAATCGTCCATGTTGCACCGAATGCCCACGATCGCTCTCAGAAAATAATGGAAGTTCTTTGGGTTCGTTGGCTTGGCGTGGAGCCAGGATATCGCTGGGGATTTAAAGCAGCCCGCCTACCTAAGGTTGGATTTGTCCCTGACACTGATGACGATGCATTTGGATTTCTAGATCCCTCCCTTGTCATGCGTGGATGCCATCTCATTCCGGCGTTTTCTGAGGGTCGAACAGATACTCTTCTGAGATGTGGGGAGTCGTGTGTAAGGAAACCAGGAGAAAGTGACGACTGGCGTACATTTTATGTCAATATGTATGTCTATTCCCTTGATTTCTTCTACTTAATTTGACGTTGTTAGCTTTGCGGATCGAGATATGTTTACTCGTTTTGCAGGGATCGGCGTCGGTCATAAGCCGCAGTATGATATACCAACTTCAATTGAGTGTTTCGACGAGGATGGAGTCGAAGATGAATTTGACGACATGTTTCATGCTGGTGAAAAGCCGGACGGTACCAACTCAGATGTTGATTTAGATGGGGACAGCGATGCTGATTCCGGGTCCACATCTTATGATGATAACGATCGTGAGCTGGATGGTTCTGATGGGAGTGGTAACGAATCAGGCTTTGAGTTCTAAATACTTGTATGCTGTGTACTGTAGTACTTGCTTGGTTTATCTTAAACTTTGACTGGGTGTTTCCAGGTAGCTCTCAAGAATATCTGGTGGAAGGCAAGTGGAAGGGATGATAAGTTTGTGAGTAGGCAGATGAACAACAGGCCCACAACCAACACAGATTGCACTGGCTCGCAGTTGTTTGCCTCTTTCAATGCACATCACATGGCTCGTGATCGGAGAGACAGAGAATTCTATATTTAAATATTACTAGTAAACAGGTGTGCTACGATGCGGTACCAAAAGCCCATAGGAGGATACCATATCATATAAACCAAAGTACTGATTCGTAGAAAATAAAGGCTTCTAAGAAATGTGAAAGGCGAAGGACATGTGGAGTGGGAAGAGAGAGAGAGAGAGAGAACGAAAGAAAACGAGAGAGAAGAGGGGTAGATTATCTCCTGAGCACGTGATCGCTGCAAACTTGTATACGCTAGCAGACGGCCATCAACGTAGATTTGTAGGTCATCCTTGTGATGTCAGTGAAGTGGTAAGTCGGTATATGAAACCAAGTACGACCACGGAACGACGGCGGTAGATTCGAAGGCAGTGTGAGCGAATCTGTATCTAGAACAATTTTAGTTCAATACGCTTCATCAAACGAGATATATTTACATGTCCACGATTCTCCCGCCACAAGGGAGAGATTGACCGCAAGCATCGAAGGCTACACTTCGAAAGTCGGCAATGGCATCTCAGGATCCACGTCCTCCTGAGACCCCCATTCGCCGCCGCCCCGGCACAGACGAGCTCGACGGAGAAAGTAACGAAAGTAGCTGCTGGTCAACGACGACGCCCGACTATGCGTCCGGCGACGCTCCTGCACGCGTTGGCGAGAAGTGATATCCATGCTGCCGCCCCCACGATCAGGCATTTGAGCCAGATCAAGTGTACAGCTGTGAGTCCGGTTTGAACGTAGGAGGGTGGCGGGAAGCGTCGCTCAGCGGGGGTGAACGTGGGACGACGGGCGAACCGGAATAAGGTGCACCAGGAGACTCAGCTATCGGGTCCAGAGCCAACGAAAACGTGGATGTCGAGAAGCTGGCTTGTCGGCGGTGGGAAACGTTGACGAGAACACGGTCAACGGCAACGGAGGGAGTCGACTTTCAAAGATCGCAGTGCTTGACCTACCGAGAACGAGAGGTGGAAGCCTAGTATCTGCTCTTGCCCGTTACGTGATGAGAACATCCACGGCATCTGCCGACGACTTCACTTCAATCCACCATGTCGTCTGTCGAACCCGTCGAGAAAGCCATCGATGAAGACGAACCGATGAATCTTAATGAGGAGAAGGAGGATGGCTATGCAACCATGGCAGACCGCGCCGGTGGGACAGACGACAGCTCAGAAGAAGGCGAAGCGAAAGCGGCGGCATTGCAGACGTGGTAAGCAGCATAACGTCTTTAGGGAACCACAGTTCGAACGTGTTATAGAGGAGGATAATGACGCTCTTACTTGGAGCTTCTCGAGAAACACAGGTGCCTTGTCTTCTAGGACAAAACAGGTTATAGAGTCCTGTGAAGATGGCCTAGACGATTATGAGGACTTGCCTCAGGTTTAGGACATTCAACGCATCTGGGATGGCGAACGGGCCGGGCATGTCCAAGAGGATGAAGAAGACATGGATGACTTCATGGACTAGGAGGAATAGGTATGGATGAATAAGAGCGTGAGGAGAGGCGGCGCGAAATGAAAAAAAAAGGAGAGACAACGTAAGAGGGCCATGGGTAATCGTCCCGAGTTGTCTGGAATCAATGCCAAGTAAGTCCGGCATGTCTATTCAGCAGTATCCGTCTCACCCTTTTTAACTCAGCGCCTAGGAAGAAATCCACGAGGTCTTCGGCGATGGTCATGAATATGATTGGGCATTGGTTGGTGATGACGAAACGGAACCATATGAAGACATTCAGAAACCCAGGATGAAATATCAGGATGTAAGCACATTATCGTTATGTGTCTTTGAGAATAGCTGACTTATCAATTGTGGATGTATTTGAACCATCAGAGATCCGTGCCTGAATGCTGACAGAAGACGATGATCTTATTCGTGTTCAAGATATCCCTGAACGTACGCAATTGGCCACATCGTTGTTATCGCAGTCTTCGACCCTCTCACCTCATCAAAGCCTCACTGAATTGGATGTCGATGATGTGGCTACATGGGTCACCTCCCGGCTATCTGCGCGAAAGACCAGAGAATTTTTCTCTCCAACTGGACCGTACAATGCATACTGTGAAGGTCTGTTTTTAGCGGCCTCCTATGGTCTTCGCTTCCTATTCATTTACGAGTTCGAGGTTCCCTATATCTGGACTCATAGGCGGGATTACATATCATATTTCAATCCTCAAGAAATCCACATATCGAACTTATTCGCCTTGCGCTGGGCCAGAAATATCACTCGCTCCTAGAACAGCGCAATGCTCTCCGTTGCATACACTCGTTTGAAAGTTGTGGACGAGTACTTTAGTCTCTATTTCTACCCAGCTTCCCGGCGTGCTCAATTCTCCTGCTGACATGTGTAGGGAGGATCACAGACTTCTTACGCCACCGCCGGCCTTGCTACTCCTTTCTCTGGATCTCCCAGAACCCGATGCGGATGTAGACGCGGACAGCAACAATACGGAAGGGTTAGAGTTCGACTTCAATGATGATGAACGTTGCGGATGCCTGTCTGAATTGTCGCCCCAGTCTGCTGACGCTGACCTCCCCCATTTCATTGCTATGGATCCGCAGGGTCTTTCTAGCTATGCACATCCTCGGCTAGCTTTCCATCAAGCTCACCACCAGATTCTAGACACACCCGGCAGCCCTTCACAGACAAGGACTTTACTACTGACACAGTTTGTGCTGCTGGCATTGTGACTATTAATGATTCACCTTTCATACTCCACAGTGAACCCACATCGCTTCAAGGACCGACAACACATCACCGCCCCCATACTCACAACATACACCGTTGGTTGCCTTATGATGACAATTTCATGTCTGCGCCGTTGGCGCCGTTTTCGTTATTGGGCGATCACAATCCTGACGTTCAGGAGGCTCGTCCCTTCCAAATCCCCTAGTCAGCTATTACTGGGTCTTCCGGGTGTAGACACTGACGATGGCCTTTTTCTCATCGAATACGCCATTGCCTCATCATCACCTGTATCCAAAGCCGACAATTTACCGCTTGAATTACCTTCAAAATCTTTGTTACTCATCGGCGACCCACAAGAGGTGTCTTGTGTCTGCTCTTCCGACTTGCCAACGGAGGGCTCTCACCTATTCGATACTATATATGCGAGCCACTCGACCCAGCGAGTGTCAAGCCTAACGAATCATGCGATAAATTTCATGCTTTTTATATGAATAAAATTGCTAATCATCATGTGTTCGTGCATACTAGTCACAAGTGTGAATTTGTTCAACTTCAATTCCCATTTTCTCGTGCGTTGCACATTTCCCGCCCCCAGACTTTTCATTTCTCACACCCATACAGAACACCACTATCCTTTACAAGCATTTGTGAGTCGCTCAGAATGCTTTTATTTGTATAATTAATGCAATTCTTAGTGAATGGCCAGGAAACATGGACCTCATGCAGTCACAAACGGCTGCGATCGAGTTGGTACCGATCATGCGGTAATCGAAGGATCAGCCGAGACAAACGGTGCGTACCTCCATTTATTTGCATTTGCATGTACTAAACGTGACATTCCATAGTCTGCTATGCGCAAACCGACGACGATCTAACGGAAACGGAAGATATTTGTCCTACTGTGACAGTGGCTCTCCTCTCGCTCGGTTTATTCATTCTTTTTTGGGGGTTCCGATTTTGTATGCGGCACCTGCGATGCTCTATGCAGTACCTTCGAAATGTACTCTTTTGACTTTTTGACTTTGTAACAATTATGACTTTTAGTTAACCCTTGTTTCAACTTTGAAAGGTTACCTCGCTTGGCAAGGTCCTCTGCACATTTTGATAAGTCCACATTGATTGTGTTGTGCTAGCTCGCCCAAAGAACGTTCTCGCTATCATATCTATTCCTACATCCTCCACCTGCCCAAAGGCAAATATTTGACCTGCTGCCTCAACAGACTCGTTCTCAGGCATGAATACGCCGATACTATCAACACTAATTGCCTTCCATCGATCTGGACACCTGGGCAATTCAACTTCAGAATGCACTCCGCGTTCTCGACTTTGAGAGTTCGTCGTGAGTTGTGCCCAAATAGGCAATATAGGAAATGAGCTCTCTGCACGAAATGTAGCCTAGTTGATATGTTGTGAGCACAGCCTTCCATGGCCATATATAGAACATGTCTATTTTATATTATTTGAAGATGACTGTATGGTCTTATCATACACCTACTATGAAAGTATCTATATGTCAGATCCTTCTGTCTGTTGATCATGTTGAAAATGTACTTTCCTATTCCACCATGCACCATACTATGCAAGCTGATAGTCATTGCCTCTGCAAGAGTGATCTACCCCAGGAACTACAATATTTATGTACAGTTATTGGTCAATACAAACTTTGCAGTCTTGTCTAACACTGTATCATAGGGGGAGAAATTGATAATGGCCATATAATTATCTTTTCACAAATTGCATTATGTCAGTCATGCTGAATCGGACAGCTGTTGGTAACTTAATGACATGGATCATATAATGTCAATTAATTATTTTTTCACGAGTTGCATTATGTCAGTCATGCTGAATTAGATAGCTGTTGGTAACTTAATGACAAGATCGTATATCAGTATGTCATGAGGCTGAATATATGATATATATGATCAAGTTATTTGTTTTGTAATCATAGCTTATCATGGATCGACGGTCCCCGTGATGCAGTGAAGTGGTGACGCTCGCAGATAAAGTTGATCATGGCGGGCATCCTGACATGACACTCACTTTCCAAACAACCTTTCAAGACATCTTGACAGAGTCTATTCCATATACTAAAAACACCAGAAGAACAGTATGACCCCTTCATGCCAGCACAGGCCGATACCGCTCAAGCGGATGACCATACAACTCGACCATCTTGGAGCAATGTGTCGCTGCATCTGCCCATATCCGCTCAACCCTCTGGTCCCGAGCGAGCCACTGCTGCTGATCCAGGAAAACAGGGTAATACCGTCGAGGACGAGCAGAGGGGAGAGCAGAACGGGTGGGTGTGGCAGCGACAGCTGACTTCGCCGGGGAGCCTACATTCATGGTGGATGTTGACGGGCGCAGGGTGCGGGGACGTCTTGGTGTGGATGGATCAGCATCATCGGGGGTAGTATGTGTATTGAGTAAACGAGGCAAGGAAGGAACAGGTTGAAGCGGCCTAGCTGGACTAGAAACATGTGAAGCTTGGCCGGTTATTGCTGCGTGGAACGCCGCCATAGCTGCATCTTCGTCTGTAGCCCTCGTTGTGCGTTTCCTAGGGGAGATAGCCGTACCCTGACCAGCAACATTGGCAAGAGAGTCTATCCTGCGCTTTTTGGTGGGCGTTGCAGGGAAGGACGTATCGTCGTCCATGTCATCGGGTATTGACTGGGAGAAAACGACAGCGCGCTTCCGAGAAGGGGTCTTAGATGGCGTTAGCTCTTGCTCGCGTGACTTTCCCTTCATTGCAGACTTGGTCGGTGATTTTTTAAGGGAAGCTTGTAATTGAAGGCGGGTATTCGGATAAGACTTTGAAGGAGTCGCCGATGAGCTGGTCGACTGATGGGGGAGGGCAGAGCGGATGCGGTCTGCGATATCACCACAGTGCAGGTCGAGAGTGTTCGTGATGCTCTTGAGGGTTTGCAAGGGTACATTGTAGTCTGCACAGATTTCCTTGTTTGCCACGGAGTGCTGGCAATCATTCAATGAATGCACGCAAACAGACAGAACGACAGGAAAACGCACCTGCATCAGGTCGCACACCCAGGAAAACACCGCACATTTCACCGAAGTAGTACCATGGCGGTCCTTCAGCATCACCGCACCTGGCAGCGCCTCCTCCGCCTCCTCCATCCATTCTACCGCGTCTAACGCGTCCTGTGAGACATGAGACGCGACAAGACTCTGGAATGTCACGCTTTCAGATGCGCCACGGTGCTCCTGGTCGTCATCGTCGAACTGAATAGCTTTGCGCACTTTCTTGAGGATATCCTCGAACACGCGTCGCTGGACGCATGCGGAGACGGCAGCGGTTTTGAGAGTGACCTCGTTCGTTCCAAGCCTGTCGTTAACGCATGCTCGAGTGGGGGTCAACGATAAATAGTCAGAAATACACGCACTGCTCAGAGGCGAGGTATGCCGCGACAGCAGGGAGGGAGGCAGTGTTGCCAGCAAAGCCTGTGCCGTGGCCTGTGCGTAATGAGGAAAGGTTTAGGATGGATTTGGCTCGCTCGAAGGTTTCTTGTGTCAAGCAGAGGCCTTTGAGCTGTTGTTGGTAGAGAGCGGACGCCATAGGTAGACTCTGAATCTCTTCGTGAGAGGGGCTGATTGTGAGACTTTTTATAAGCAAGTACTGCGTCGGACTTGCAAATGCCCTTGTGGATGAACAGCTTCAAGGCCGCGACACACAGGACAGCAGCAGCTTCGCGTCATCCAGTTCACACTTGTGAGCGGGTCAAGGTCTGAGCATTCAAATCCCCTTCGATCGACTCTCACAGGGTACAGTCATAACGACTGAGGAATGTACCAGACAAGCAGCGACGTTCGTATATGCCCAAGATCCTGGGTCGAACCGGGGGAGGCTTTCGGGTAACGGAGGCTCTGAAAGGCTTCGCGGGGATCGAGCGAGACCCGTGCCATTTTTCCATGGCTCTCTTCCACGCAAGTTCTAGTCCCATTCCCCACCTCAATCGTGCAGCTGTGTCCGCTGAAGAGGGCGCCCTTTCCGTGCAGCACATCGTGTGGGCCAGTGGCCCGACTCAGCCTCCACTGATCATGGCGGAGTTGAAGGTACCCATGAACATTCTTATATGAAAATATTGCGTCCGAGTCAGCATACAAAGGTACTGTTGTACAGGGTATTCACTAATACTGTCCGACATAGGAGGGCCTTCGGCGGTCTTGGACCTTTTCATGGGGAACGTTCGTTCGGGGTAGACGCCGCCTTGGTTTAGGTTCAGTATGGGATAAAATCATTGGTTTTTTCACGGAATGTGTGGATGGTGGTGGGGCATCCTTTGGGAAGTTCTGCCATCGATTCTGCGGACGAGAAGGCGGAATGGGATCCCTGATAGACAGAGAAGTATTACCTCGCCCTTCAATTCACTTCGTGGCTCACGTTTCCCCACTTCACTGGAACGTAAAACTCGATTCAGACTACAAATTGAGCTGGTTTAATTTTCTCCTCCTTTGTGGAGGTACTTTTCCAACTAACGAGGAATGCGAGATCACGGTGCGTTGAAAGTATTTCCTATGCTCACTAGCTCATGCGCTGTGGCTTTGGACAACGAGTTTATGCGGACGCTTTCTTCGCTCTTCGGTATTCAGCTTGTGCATGTATAGACAACTACAATCGCGCACGACAATATATGGCGCCAATCCCACCTAGTGGAAACTGAATCGACATACGTGTCACATAGACATTTATACCCTGTCTAATCTCAATCTCACTCCACCAATAGATTGCATCCCACATTCCCCACATGCTCGTCTTGTTCATAGTCAGTCTGCCAGATACAATAAAATCACCGATGGGCAGCCAGGGGGGTACCACCCCCGTCTCGGACAATAAAGTTTAAAAGGCAACCACTGTGCCAACATAATCCAGCCCAATTCACTTTGTCGGGTTCATCTGCAACGGGATAAGGCTTACGGTGGGTTGTCAGTTATGCCTGATGTAGTGGGGTCAAGGTATGACCCTCAAAAGAGCCAATCGCATATCGTACATCCAAAAAACCCGTAACAATAGGTATACCAGTACTCACCATTTCCATCTGTCATGCATGACAAAGTGCGCGACCGCGACTGTCCCTCCTTATCTATAGCGCCCCCGTATTGGACGTCACATATATGTTGCAATAGCTGACTGGCCATGACGATGTAAAGATCCAATGAGCACGTCCTAAGTATGTGTGTGAGCGCCATCAAACAGACAGGGAGAACGTACATTGTTCTCATATAAATCTCACCGCGGACAAAGGGAATTACACGGCATCCCAAATACGTCTCGGTCATGGGGCTCGAGATTGAGTCTGCGATAACAAGGCGGGTGGCCCGTTGTCAGATAAGACCTATCTGTTGACGAGCCTTGGCCGTCCCAGAGCCTTCGATTCGTACCCACCTATGGTGGCACTTGAATATCAAGCTTAGCCAGTTTAGTGGCATCTGCTGCGCCCCAGGGGAGAGACAGTCGCGAACAGATGAGAAATTCGATGTATACACGCAGAGGAGACGTCGACAAGGGGAGACGTCCAGGGACGCTAGAACAGAGTGTTCTGCGGCTGAGACCGCGCACGCGACATACGATAGGGTTCACCGAGGCTGAGGGCGACGGCAGCGCCGGAAGGAGGCATGTCATCCGAACGCCAAAACTTACACTGGTGCACTCACTCATCAGGTTTGTGTGTCATCGAGGCGGGTATCATGCGTACCCTGCGGAATGCCCAGAGACGCAGGTGGTTTGTAGGCCATACATGGAGGGATAGATGAATAAAGGGGTCATGGAGTGCACCTTCTGACGAGATAAAGTTGACCGGGAACTTGAACTGTGGAATGTGTAGATCATGGCGAGCTTTCCCTGCGGACGAGCGGGCCAATCGGAAGAATCACTCACCCCAGTCGACGGACACCTTCGAACGCCTTCAAGGCTAAGTACGTATGTTAGGCAGTCGCCTAGTGCTTGTGCCAACGCTGAAATGAAATTTGAAAACCCGACTCTGCAGCGTGTAAAGCACAGGTTGCAAACAGGCTGTACAAGCCTGAAAACCCCGCTTCCATCCTTGCTGCTCTCGACTTTCAAGTGCAAGATTTCAACAAACCCGCATTTCTCCTGCCATCGCCGAGTCACACATGGCCAATACTCGTCGCTCTAAGCTGAAGCCCTGGAAAACCAAACCCATTCAAGCCACATCGGACCCCCAGTTTACCCTGGTACGCAATTGGTCCTTTACAAGAGAGCGTCTTGATCAACCAAAAAGAAATCAGACCCAAGGGACATCGCCCGCTCTTGTCCCCAATATCGCTTCCACATCGGCGAGATCCACTGACATCGCCACGGGAAAACTGGAGAAATTGAAGAATTTATTACCGTTTAGTCGTTCCAACCAAACGATCGCAAGTGCTTCTATGAGCGTGAGTGCATTTATTCAAGCGGATCTAAGGCCATGTAGTGGCTGACCCGCTCGTCTTCAAATTAGCCGCCCGCACCGACAAGCACAGTGGACCAGGCAGTTACTGTGCGTGACGAGATCGATGCAGCCAAAAAAGAGCTCGACTCCCTAGTACCCCCTTCACGTGCTACGCAACAGGCCGTCGGACTTGTCGGTGGAATCAACACTACCGTCTCTCAAATAGACACCATCAGTTCGACGTACCTCGAACCACTCAAGGCTTTCAACACCGTAGTCAGTACCATTGCAAACGTACTATATCATATTTTACTTGGAGTGACAAGCAGGATGACATTTATACACAGGTCCACCCTTACACTCAGATGGCACTGGGGCTTCTCACCGGTGCTGCTCAGGTGCGCCTTCTGGTTGGCTGAGACATGCATCTCACATCACTGCCAGGTGATCATTGCGCAAGCGAACCTAGACCACTCGGTCTCTAGCCTACTTTCAAAGATTCAAAGTGTCTATGAGTTGCTTCTTAAAGAGGATACGAAGGCCCTGGATATGATGAAGGATACACTCACGTGCATCGCCCAAGTGGTCAGTAGCTGTGCCCAGTTTATCGCAAACTACTCCAAAGACGAGAACTTCTGTACGCCCCGCCGAATACTTTTATCACGCCCTTCTAACTAGGTATCATCTCAGTGAAACGAGCCGCAAAGAACATCTTTTCCGACGCACAGTCCGTCGTCGACGAATACAACAAGGCTCTGGATGGATTGATGCAAGAATTCCGTGATCGCACAGTACGCGACACGCACATCAACGTCCACCGTGTCCTTGATATCATGGAGGACCTCAGCCTAGATAGTATGGCATATGCAGGTGGCGCGGGACTCAATACGACGAAGAAATGCCTGGATGGAACGAGGGTGGAAATTCTGAAAGAAATCGTGGATTGGATTAACGACCCCGCTGGTAATGTGCCGCGGATCTTCTGGCTCCACGGCCAGGCTGGCAGGGGCAAATCCGCCATCGCTCACACCGTCGCGCTGCAGTACAAGAATGCGGGAGGGCTTTGTTCATGCTTCTGCTTCGCGCGCGATCGGCTGCCGGAACGTCTAGAGCAAAAGGTGCTGTCGAACATTGTTCGCGACCTGGCTAACTGCGACCCTGCTTTTCAACGGGCGGTGCTTGGAGCTATTAAGGAGGATAACACACTCAAGGCCACACATGACGTGATGCTACAGTGGGAAAAGCTCCTGAAGCCTTTGTTGGAGGTTTCGGATGGGAGAGTCGGAAGCGTTGTCGTGGTCATCGATGCATTGGATGAAAGTGGATCTGACGCATCACGAAAGCACATCCTGGAGGTGCTCACTAAGGCTGCTTCTCTCCCTTCCAACTTCCGCATACTCCTCACATCCCGACCACTAGCCGACATCATGCGTGCTCTCCGTGATACGCAGCTCGTGCAAGCGGTTTCTTTGGACGAGGTTTCTGCTGAACACGATATTCATATGTATGTATCCGAGCAACTCAAGGATCGACAGGACATTGGTGCAACAGAGTTCACCCAGATTGTGCTCAGAGCTGATGGCTTGTTCGAGTGGGCCCGACTTGCCTGCGAGTGGATCGGATCAGACACTGCTGGTGAGATGGTCAAGGAGCGTTTCGACGACTTGATGGTGCCCACGTCACGGGAAGGGACAACACTCCTAGACGAGATGTATGTTACCGTCCTCAAAAGCGTTGTAGTCAAGAGGGAAAAGCCTCTGGCACGGTTCCGCTCCTTGATGCGACAGATTCTTTACACGCTGGAGCCACTCCCAATAGGTGCATTGCATGCAATGCGCATGCAGTTCCCACATGAGGATGATCGTTTCAATGTTGTCCTCATTCTCAACCACATGGGCTCATTACTGAGTGGTGTCACTGACCACCAAAACCCTATCCGGCTCCTCCATTCTTTGTTCCATGACTTCTTGACTGATCAGTCACGAAGTGGAGACTATTTTGTTGGCGAGTTGGGTATTCAGGCAGACCTAGCTGTTGCATCACTCTGTGTCCTTCGTGGTGGTCTATGCTTCAATATCTGTGGACTGGAGAGCTCCTTTCTACTCAATTCAGATGTACCTGGTCTGGCTGAGAGAGTCAAAGCCAAGATTCCATCTCATTTGTCATACTCATCTCTCTTCTGGGCAAAGCATCTGGAGGCAACCAAATTTGATCCCAGACTTGCAGGACATGTGAAGGATATTCTGGGGAATGAAAGGATTCTGTTCTGGTTTGAGGTATTGAGTTTGCTGGGTGTACTTGGTAATGCTGTATATGCCCTTTCTAGTGCTGCAAGATGGTCTCAGGTGAGTATATGGATCAGTATGATGGTGAGTTAGTGTCTAACATACAATTTGTCTAGGGGAAAACAGGATCTGGTGATGTTGCAGGATTGGCAAGGGATGGTGTGAAGTTCATCCATAACTTCTCCACTGCTGTTTCC